>JAESUZ010004373.1:0-40507 GCA_017311185.1 Proteles cristata cristata
GACTATTTCAAGGAATTAGAAAAAGCGCAAGTACAAAATTAACAGCTCAACTAAAGGAACTAGAAAGAGAGCAACAAAGGCAGCCCACACCGAGTAGATGAAGAGAAATAGTAAAAATCAGAGCAGAAATAAACAACATAGAAACCATAAAAATTGTTGAACAGATCAAACAAGCCAAGAGTTGGGTTTTTTGAAAAAATAAACAAAACTGACAAAACTCTAGCAAGGCATCTCAAAAAGAAAAGAGACAGCACTCCAATACACAAAATCATGAATGAAAATGGACTTATTACAACCATCCCCTCAAATATACAAGCAATTATCAGGGAATACTATGGAAAATTATATGCTAACAAACTGGACAACTTCGAAGAAATGGACAGATTTCTAAACACACACTCACTACCAAAATTCACACGGGAAGAGATAGAAAATCTGAAAAGACCGATAACAAGTAAGGAAATCGAATCAGTTATCAAAAATCTCCCAACAGATAAGAGCCATGGACCTGATGGCTTCCCTGGGGAATTCTACCAGACATTTAAAACAGAATTAATACCCATTCTTCTCAAGCTATTTCAAAAATTAGAAATCGAAGGAAAACTCCCAGACTCATTTTATGAAGCCAGCAGGATTTTGATTCCCAAGCCAGACAGATACCCAGCAAAAAAAAAAAGAGAACTACAGGACGATATCCTTGATGAATACAGATGAAAAAATCCTCAACAAGATACTTGCAAATCAAATCCAAAAGCACACAAAAACAATTATCCACCAAGATCAAGTGGGATTCATTCCTGGGTTACAGGGCTGGTTCAACATTCGCAAATCAATCATGGGGTACATCACATCAACAAAAGAAAAGATAAAACCCACATGATCCTGTCGATAGATGCAAAAAAAGCATTTGACAAAATACGGCATCCCTTCTTAATAAGAACTCTAGAAAAAGTCGCGATAGAAGGAACCTTCTTCAACATCATAAAAGCCATCTATGAGAAGCCTTCAGCTAACATCATCCTCAACGGGGAAAAACTGAGAGCTTTCCCCTGAGATCAGGAACACGACAAGGATGTCCACTCTCACCACTGTTGTTTCACATAGTGCTGGAAGTCCTAGCATCAGCCATCAGACAACAAAAGGAAATCAAATGCATCAGAATTGGTAAAGAAGAAGTCAAACTTTCACTTTTCGCAGACGACATGATACTCTACATAGAAAACCTGACAGAATCCACCAGAAGCCTACTAGAACTGATCCATGAATTCAGCAATGGTGCAGGATACAAAATCAACATACAGAAATCGGTTGCATTTTTAGACACCAAAAATGATGCAACAGAAAGAGAAATAAAAAAACTGATCCCATTCACAATTGCACAAAAAACCATAAAATACCTAGGAATAAATCTAAACAAAGATACAGGGGATCTGTATGATGAAAACTATGCACAACTTACGACGGAAATTGAAGAAGACACAAAGAACTGAAAAACATTCCATGCTCATGGATTGGAAGAATAAACATAGTTAAAATGTCATTACTACCCAAAGCCATCTACACATTCAATGCAATCCCAATCAAAATTGCACCAGCATTCCTCTCAAATCTAGTCAAACTATCATAAAATTTGTATGGAACCACAAAAGACTCTGAATAGCCAAAGTAATCTTGAAGAAGAAAACCAAAACAGGAGACATCACCATCCCAGACTTTAGCCTCTACTACAAAGTTGTCATCATCAGGACAGTATGGTATTGGCACAAAAACAGACACATAGACCAATGGACTAGAATAGATAACTCAGATTTGGACTGAAAAATGTACAGCCAACTAATCTTTGACAAATCAGGAAAGGGTATCCAATAGAAAAAGACAGCCTCTTTAACAGATTGTGCTGGGAGAACTGGACAGCAACATGCAGAAGAATGAAACTAGATCATTTTCTCACACCATACACAAAAATAAACTGAACATGGGTAAAGGACCTGAATGTGAGACAGGAAACCATCAAAACAGTAGAGGAGAAAGCAGGAAACAATCTCCTTGACCTTCACCGCAGCAATTTCTTACTGACACATCCCGAAAGGAAAGGGAATGAAGAGCAAAAATGAACTATTGGGACCTCATCAAGATAAAAACTTTTGCACGGCAAAGGATGCTATCCGTAAAACTAATAGGCAACTGATAGAATGGGAAAAGATAGTTGCAAATGACATATCAGATAAAGGGCTAGTAACCAAAATCTATAAGGAACTCACCAAACTCCACACCTGAAAAACAAACAATCTAGTGAAGAAATGCGTAGAAGATATGAACAGACACTTCTACAAAGAGGACATCCAGATGGCCAACAGACACATGAAACGATGCTCAGCGTCTCTCCTCTTCAGGGAAATACAAAGCAAAACCATACTGCGATACCATCTCACGCTGGTCAGAGTGGCTAACATGAGCAAATCAGAGGACCGTAGATGCTGGCGAGGATGTGGAGAAATGGGTACCCTCCTACACTGTCGGTGGGAATGTAAACTGGTGTAGGATCTATGGGGAACAGTGTGGAGATTCCTCAAAAAATTAACAATACAACCCCCCTATGCCTCAGCAATAGCACTGCTAGGAATTTAACCAAGGGATATAGGAGTGCTGATGCATAAGGGCACATGTACCCGAATGTTCATAGTAGCACTCTCAACAATAGCCAAAACATCGTTAAGAGTCTAAGTGTCCATCAACGGATGAATGGATCAAGAAGATGTGGTTTATGGAATACTACATGGCAATGAGAAACAATGAAATCTGGCCATGCGTAGCAACATGGATGGACCTTGAGGGTGTTATGCTGAGCGAAATAAGTCAGGCAGAGAAGGACAAATATCATATGTGTGCACGTATAGGAGGATTAGGAGGAACTTAACAGAGGACCAAGGGGAGAAGAAGGGCGGAAATGGTGGGGGAAAGGGAGAGAGGCAAACCATGAGAGACTCTTGAATGCTGACAAAAACTGAGGACTGGTGGATGTGGCGGGGAGGAGGGGTGGGCATGGAGGAGGGCACTTGTGGGGATGAGCACTGGGTGTTATGTGGAAACTAATTTGACAATAAACTATTTGTAAAAAAAATAAATAAATAAAATAAATAAGTAATAAAAAAAAGTTATAAAAAACTGTAAATTGCTTAAATCTGCCCACTAAAAAAAAAAAAAAAAAAGAAGATGTGGTTTAATTAGAAACTCTTGAATGCTGAGAACAAACTGAGGACTTTTGGGTGTGGGTGGGAAGGGGAAAGATGGGCATGGAGGATGGCACTTGTGGGGATGAGCACTGGATGTTATATGGAAACCAACTTGACAATAAACTGTTTGTAAAAAAAATAAAAATTAAATTAAATTAATAAAATAGAAAAGAAAAGAAGATGTGGTTTATCTATATAATGGAATCCTACATGGCAATGAGAAAGAATTAAATCTAGCCATGTGTAGCAACATGGATGGAACTAGGGTGTTATGCCGAGTGAAATAGGTAAGGCAGAGATAGACAGATACCATATGTTTGCACGTATAGTAGGATTAGTAGGAACTTAACGGAGGACCATGGGGGAGAAGAAGAGGGGAAATGGTGGGGGAAAGGGAGAGAGGCAAACCATGAGTAACTCTTGAATGCTGAGAACAAACTGAGAGCTGATGGGGGTGGGGGCGAGGGGAAGGGGGGTGATGGGCATGGAGGAGGGTACTTGTGGGGATGAGAACAGGGTGTTATATGGAAACCATCTTGACAATAAACTTATTTTAAAAATTTTTAAAAATAATATAAATAAAAACTGACAAAAATAAATGAATCAGAGAATGAATGATAAATAAATAAATAAATAAATAAATAAATAAATAAATAAATAAATAGTAAAAACTCATCTCATACCGGGAGATGGTATATGTGATGGTTAAGTAAAACGGCCAGTTAAGGAATGGAGGGTGAAGTCGGGCAGATATGGGGTTTCCTATTTTATATTTTCCAGTGAAGGCCTCACTAATAATGTGCCATTTGAGCAGACATCTGAACAAAATGAGGTACAAACCATGTCATTATTCAGAGAACAAACATTGCAAGCAGAGGGAACAGCAAATACAAAGCCTTGGATGTGGGATTTCAGATAAGTCAACCTTAGAATGACCTAAACAGAATCATTATATTTTCCTTCATTCTGTTCCTGTATTTCTCAGTCTTGCCCAAGTCAGAAGCCACAGGGAATTGGTCTGATGGGTTGTGGTTCTCCTCCACTATATGGTGCCCTGAATCCAGAATCTGTGTCTAGTTCATCATAATGGGTGTGGCACCAAAAAGAAAACCTGACACAGATGTGCTCAGAGAGTGGCAAAATCACTCTGGTGGATGATAGCAACTAAGCTTAAGATTAGAGTCGAAGATGCTTCACTTGACTATGTTCAACAAACATATGTTGACTATTAAGTTTGTACTACACTCTATTGGGTGCTAAAGATACAAAGATGAACAGAGACCCTCTGTCCTAGAAATTTTTGTCTGGCTCTGCATTATTCAAAGAAACTCTGTTTAAGGAATCGCAGACTCATGTGTGCTTATATCAAAAAGTGGTTTCAAAGTCATATTGTAAGTTCTATAACTCCGGTGATCTACACACTGGATCAACAAAAATAATAACAATAAGCAGCAGTACCCAGCACTTAATTGAGGGCTTTGACTGTAGCAGGCTCTGTGCTAAGTACTTATATGAAATAATGAAATACTTTTTTTTTTTACTTTTTTAATGTTTTTATTTATTTCTGAGAGAGAGAGAGACAGCGTGAGCAGGGGAGGGCAAGAGAGAGAGGGAGACACAGAATCCGAAACAGGTTCCAGGCTCTGAGCTATCAGCATAGAGCCCAACGCGGGGCTCGAACTCACAAACTGCGAGATCATGACCTAATCCGAAGTCGGACACTTAACCGACTGAGCCACCCAGGTGCCCCACCTAATTATTTTTTTTAAGTTTATTTCTCAGAGAGAGAGCACAAATGGAGGTGTGTGGGGAGAGAGAGAGAGAGAGGGAGAGAGAGAGAATCTCAAGCAGTCTCTGCACTGTCAACGCAAGGCCCAATGCAGGGCTTGATCCCATGAACTGCGAGATCATGACCTGAGCCAAAGTCAAGAGCCAGACTTTCAACCTACTGAGCCACACAGGTACCCCAATATTCACTTACCACAATTCTGTGGCATTAGTACTATTATTATTACCATTATGTAGAGGAGAAAATGGAGATTCAGAGAGGTGAAATAACTTGCCCAGAACACACCACTCCTAAGTGGTGCAGCCAGAATCCCAATCCAGGCAGTCTGGTAGCAAAGTCACTATACTATACTGCTTGCTTTCCTGGGAAAGACAAACTTAGCTAGCTGAGCCTCAGTCTTTTAGCCAAACAGTCATGGTCTTATACACTTTGTCCATAGACCTATATTTTAGCCTAATTTTCAGCTCTTTCTCTCCTCCTATACCAATATGCACTAGCACCATGTATCCAGAATGTTAGCTCTTGCCCTACCTACCACACCTGCACACCTGATGGGGTTTGGATTGGGCAGGAATCCTTTTCCTGCTTTTCTGACTTGACATAATCATCAAGGTCATCCTTCCATGGAATGTTTCTCTGATACTCCTCCCCACCATGGGAGAAAGGAAGCTCTTCATCTACAATGCTCCAGATCACTTGTGCCAGACTTCTAGTCTAGCTTTCAGCTCCTCTCAGAACTCCATCCACAGAGCACCTATTCTTCCAGAATGTTACCATTGTACCCACTCTTCCCAATGACTAACACAAGGCCTGCCATAGAGGAGGTACCTATGGCACATTTATTAAAGAAAGAAAGAAAGAAGCACTACAGACTAGACCAGTCTGTCTACCTGAGTTTATGGAATTGCCTCCACACAGCCTGCACATCTGTTCCCATAAGCTTTTCACTGCAGCCATATGACACTGGACAGCAGAGAGGTTATCTCCATTGTGTAGATAAAGACATTTAAGGCAAAGTATTCTTGCTCCCCCATGATGACCCCCTTTAGTGATCAAACAAGCTGATCATGTGTATGTCAGCATGTGCAATCAGGGCCTAGGGGACTCCCTCTTTGAGAAGCCATCTTGAGGTACACGTTTATGCCTACACTTGGTCTTTCCATTCACTATTCCTGGAGAGGAGTGGACCATACAAATCAGAAGTTGTGCCACCCCACCACCACCCTTTCCTCCTTAATTCACATTAACACGATCTGTTCCTGAGACTTAGAAATATTCTGAGGACCAAGAAGAAGGGCACACAGCTGGGAGACTACATTTGTTTTTTTTAAAACACTATTTCTTTTGGACTCAGTCCAATGTTCAATATCTGTCTATCCCAAAGCTAACTGGTATGGTAGAATGTTTGGCAGGTGGGAAGAGGACACGGAAGACTAACTCCTGTGGCAGGAGTAGCACAGCAGTACCTCCTTACCTCATGGTTATTTCAAGCTCACTACTTGATTGTCTTGCAGAGCTCCTCTCTCCTTATTCCCCGATCTGAGACTGCCCTGGCCCTGTGTTTCCCTAGGCTTCAGATTTGGAAACTGTATTTTCAAACTGTACTATTTAGGCTACTTCAAACAATCAAGGTTCTGGGTAAAACATGAACAAATGATAGGCAACCAGAGGCATAAGGCAGTTGCAGAAGCCTATAAATGAGGTGGCGGGAGGTGAAAAATACCTCCAAAATCAGGTCCAACAAATGAGAATCAGGACTTAGCAAAGCAGGAAAGCACAGTTTCAAGGAATATTGTACTTCAGCCATCCAGATGGGGAAACTAAGGCTAGGGATGAGAAGGTACTTGCTCAACAAAGTCACACAGTGAGCCAATAGCTCCCTACTCCCTAACATTTATCTACAGCTGGAACAAGAATAGAAAGTCTGATGTTTAACATGTGATTTTTGTTGTAAATGAATAGAATGTCATGGAACATCATGGAATATTATAGAAAGGATTGAGTTCAACTGTCAGAGTTGGAAGAGATCAAGGAACTCGATGAATCTTATACCCTGCTTTTGGGGATGAGATGATAGGCTGGCCCTGAGAGGAAAATGGACTGGCCAGGCTCATACAGCAAATCTGAGGCAGAGCTGGAGCCAAATCCTAGCCCTAGCAGCCATGTCAGTTTCTGTGCTTCATACATGCAAAGAAAACAGTTCTTCTCTTACCACTCTAGCAGCTGGATCTTTTCAAGGCAGACAGGATTCCATACAGCAGCAGAGAATACTTCCCTGCAATGCAAAAATGGCAGACATTGTTCTCTAATCCCGTCCCTCTCCTCAACTTGAATCCCCTACCCTTTTTTAGATATTCACAGAGTTTTGGGATAGGGTCCTCTGGATATTCTTGAGCTAGTGGTAGAGCTGGATTTTTCCTTGCTGTAGCTCACTTGTCCTTGGCAGCCATTAGTCCCACTTAATGCCCTTAGGGTAGTTAAGGACCCAAGCTCAGGCTGGCCACCTGCCACATCCCAAACACAGAAGCCAGCAAGGCTGGTACAGGCCTCCTTTCTCCACCCTCAGCCTTGACTTCCAGTCTGGGCCTAGACGTGATTTTTCTCTCAATATCTAGACTTTTCAGGGACAGGGAACTGCACAAAGTCTGCCTTACCTTTAAAAGGTTGGGGGGTCCTCTAGAGGCCTTGGAGATTCCCTCGTGTTCCATGAAAGGTGGGAAACTTGGGTGAGGGTCAAACTACAGAAACAGGTCTCTCCAAAGTGAAAGGAGCCTGGGTTCGGAATTCCAAATCTGCCACTGTCACTGGCAGTCTTGGTGACCTCAGGGAAGTGCCTTCCCTTCTCACAGCAACAGCAGACTTTTTTTTTTTTTTTTTTTTTCAAATAGTTTATTGTCTAATTAGTTTCCACATAACACCCAGTGCTCATCCCCACAAGTGTCCTCCTCCATGCCCATCACCCCTCCCCACACATCCATCAGTCCTCAGTTTTTGTCAGCATTCAAGAGTCTCTCATGGTTTGCCTCTCTCCCTTTCTCCCACCATTTCCGCCCTTCTTCTCCCCCTTGGTCCTCTGTTAAGTTCCTCCTAATCCTCCTATACGTGCACACATATGATATTTGTCCTTCTCTGCCTGACTTATTTCGCTCAGCATAACGCCCTCAAGGTCCATCCATGTTGCTACACATACAGCAGACTCTTTGGTAATGGGTGCAAACTGACCTCGATGGTCCCTAAGGGCCTGTTGTGCCAGACCGGCGGAAGAAGCTGGGGCATGGACGCTGCAATTGGCTTTCCAGGCAGGGGAGTCCCTCCTCTGGGGCGCCCGCCATTGGGCCCTATCTTTATACCTAAAGTTGGGCCCTGCAAGGCGCCAAAAGGCTTTGCAGTCCTCCAGGTTTCTCAGCCTCTCTGCCCCGCCTCTCCTCGCCCGCCTTTCGCTCTGGAATGAACTGCCGGGTGGCTGCCAGGGCGCCTCAGCACAATTGCACTGTGTTCACGGAAATGGGAGCATATGCAAAACTGAAACCGAGCTCCAGGGTTCCAGCGAGCCCCGTCCCGAGCCCCATCCGGGCGGGACCGGCCCAGCGAGCTTGCCGTGTTGCCAAACCATTACTCGCCCAGTGTGCTTGTGTGTGTTGTGGGGGGGTGGAATGGGGAGTCCCAACTAGGGGTTCTTCACTCTCTCCGCCTCCAGCCAATACCACGCCCGCGGTTATTTGCATTTAAAGGGAAACACACCAAGGAAAACAGTGGGCGGAGTGGGGCCCGCCTTCCCACCGTGACGATTGGGCCACATGCCTGCCTATCAGGGCGCGGACGCCCCACCCTGTGGCTATGGAGTCTGCGGAGAGAGGGTATGGGGGAGCTGCCCTAAGCCTGGGTTAGGGGAGCTAGTGCAGGAGGTGACGAGCAGCGGCGGTGGCGGCGGCAGGAACAGCAGTCGCGGCGGTCTCAGCCACAACAGCCTAGACTCCAGCCCCAGCCAGGGTGGCGCAGTAGACAATAACCGGGCTGGAAACCGGACCGGGCCCGGTAAGTATTGGGTGCTGCCGGTAGCCTCCGCCTGCCCGCCGTCCTGTACAGTCCCGCGTGCTCCGCTCTGACTGCCTTCAGGGTTCCAAGGACTGGGCCAATCGGCGTCTGGGCCGCCTTCCGCTCTCCCTCGGAACCAGCTCTGAAGACTGGTTGGTGCGGGGCAGAATCCCCTGGGCGCGGGCAACCGCGGCTAGAGGGGGTGCAGATGGCGGGCAGGCTAGCCTGGGCCATGCCTCCAGGCTCTCGGGGGGAGGAGGGGATGGGGCCCGCACGTGCTGCTTCACCGACCCGGGGAGGGGAAGCCGCCAGCCAGCATCCCCAGCGGTGCTTTTGTAGGCCAGGAGCTTCGCAGCTTTGTTGTAGCACGTTAGCTGAAACAGCTGTGTTACGAGGATATTGCTTACCCTAGCGACCCAGCTGCCACTCTTTCCCTCCCCTGCTCATCCCCTGCCTCCTTCTCCCCTCTGCGGATGGAGCCGGCACGCTGACCTGGGCCCGACTGATACTGGCTTTGGCTTGGATTGGGCTATATACACTGAGTGCCTCCTTTCCCAAAGAGCTCAGCTGGGCCTGTGGGCTGCCCACTTAGGAACCTCGGCCTTGCAGCCCCAACCAGCCGCACCCCCTGCTGCTGGGCCTCCAGGCGCATCTGGCGCCCGCCCCCGCGGACAGGCGGGCTGGCGACGGAGTTCTTGCTGGACCTTAGGTTAGAGCTGCAGCTCAAACTAGTCCTTGGGTTAGATCTGCAAGGCCTCTTTGTCTCCCCCTCACCTCCTATCCCCTAAGAGAGAACTGGTCGCTTTTTTTTCTCTCTCCTGCTGCCCATTTAAAAATAGCGATAAGCGTGGTGTTAGCAGGGTATTTCTGTGCCAGAGGCCAAGGGAGCAATTACTGTAGTAGAGAACGTACCGTCTGAGTCTGTGTGAGAAAGCTAGAGAGACAGCCAAACCCTCCAACTTCACAGTTACTTAAAATACCCAGCCTGCTGAGCTGCTGTCAGTCTGTTGCAGACACCTCTGACACTGGTGACCACCTGACTGCAGGACTTTGCCTAGGCTCCCTGGCAAAGAGGAGCTGTGCCCTCCAGGCACTTCACAGCCTATGTGCCCAGGTTGCCACTGGACTGGCCCTGCAAAGCAGACCTCGTTTGGTCAGGCTTGTCTTGTCAGTAGGCCCATATGGTCAAGGGTAGCCTTCTCCAGCACCTAAACATTTCATTCTTTGGTTCTGCCGGCCTGCTGCATTGGCATGGGTATGGGCTAGGTGGAGGGCACTGTGCTTTTGGACTCCCCACTCCACCCGAGGGCATTTTAGCAGAGTCTTCTCCCCCAGTGCAGCTCCCCTCATTCTGCCCCACCCACAGCGCAGTCACTGTACCAGGGTATGCCTCTGGCCATAAACTATAGGCCTTTTTGAAGAACTGAATGGAGGGAGTGACCGAGAGGCCTGGCAGGCTCTTCTAGGACTTTTGACCACCCTCTAAGGGTGGAGAACATTGTGGGCTGCAAAGCCTGGGTATTTGAGAGGAGTAAATCCCTCACTTTGGGGAAGCCTAGCTGGGGAAATTTGTGACACCTGCTAGGACTGCAGATACCACACTAGAGTCACTTCTTCCCACTTTGACCAGGCACCAATAGAAACCAACCCTCTATTTGCAGCTGGGCATCTCCAGCTCAGGCCTGGACATGATCTCTGCCTTACCTAAAACCAACAGCCACCTAATATATCTTCCCTATATAATTTCCCTCCTCATACCCAAACCCACTCAATCTACACTGCACAAATTCTTTTCCCTCTCAAGCCCCAGCTCTGGGCCCATCTTCTCCTGCATGTCTTTTCTACCTGTCTCTTGCAACCCATGATGACCTCTTCTTTCTCAGAGCTCCTCCATGCTGCCTGCATCCTTTGGCTATTTGGGGACTTAAATTAGAGTAAGAGGCAAATTATAATTAAGTTTCCCTGCCTTTACTTTGTCTCCCTGATATCGTGGATGTCTGGATTATCTCAGAACCCCTGGGAGGAGTAAATGAAACCTTGAAATCAGCCATAACCCCCTCAAAGCCTAGCCATGCATACCAGCTTATGAATTCTCCAGAAGGATTTGCTGTCTTTGTCGAGCTTTCAAGAAGACTTTTACCTCTTTACAGGATAAGATGTACTTGTCCTGATCCATATGAAAGTGATTAGAAAAATGATACTTCCTGATCATGGTGTCTCCCCTGCCAGGCCATTTGTAGCAACATTTATGGAACTAGAGGGTGTTGTGCTGAGGGAAATAAGTCAGGCAGAGAAGGACAGATACCATATGTTTGCACGTATAGGTGGATTAGGAGGAAGCTAACGAAGGACCATGAGAGAGAAAAAGGGGAAAAATAGTGGGGGAGAGGGAGGGAGGCAAACCATGAGAGACTCTTGGATGCTGAGAACAAACTGAGGGCTGATGGAGGTGGGGGAGAGGGGAAGGGGGGTGATGGGCATTGGGAGGACACTTGTTGGGATGAGCACTCAGTGTTATATGGAAACCAACTTGACAATAAACTAAGAAAAAAAAGAAAAAATGATACTTAAAGATTAGATATTTATTGAGTATGCCTAATGAGAATGGAGAAAGGGCAATGGGTTGCAACTACAAGAAAAAAAAAATAACACTGATGTTTCCCTTCAACAAGTTCAAGATCTGCACTGCGCAGACCCCAGATTGCACATATCTTTGATTGCTGATTCATGAGCCTAGAGGCAAAGTACTATGGAGAGAGATGGGAAATCTTTATATGTAGGGGGAAGCTTTCAGAAAGTAGAGGGGTTTGGCTAGGCGAAGGGTAGTGGTAAAAGCAAAATTAGGAATGAGAGTGGGTGTGTGGTAGGCAGGCTCAGAGATGTGATGTAGTCTTTTCTGGTTGAGGTTGTATGGCCTTAAGGTAGAGACAAGGTTAGTGCCCAGTGATGGAGATTCGGAGACTCCCAAATGCCAGACTGTGGAATGAGGATCTGTCGTTGGGAGAATGTGGGAAGGGACCATTAAAGAATGGAACATTGGGAGGTTTTGATATTTGTGTGTACGTGTGTGTGTGTGTAAATATGCCATAATAAAATGGGATTTTAGAAAGTGGTCTTAGAAAGAGATTGGAAGCATGCTATAAATTGGGACTGTAAGGGGTCACCTTTGGATCTGGACACAGAACTGAGGAGCAGGCTGTCTCTAGAGGAAAGTTGTATCATGTTGGCTTCCCTTCAGCCTTGCAGGGGGTGAAATTGACGGAGGATGCCTAGAGCTTACATACCAATGTAGTGGAGGCTAAGTATCCCCTAGGCCTCTGCTGATGCCCAACCTTCCAACTGGACAGGCCTTCAGGGAGCATCAGTTTTCACTCCTGTGCTTACAAGATGGGAATCCTGAGTCCTGGAAAGCAATAAGGACTTCCCTAAGGTCAAACAGCATTTAGGGATAGGCTGCTGCCTCCTGTACAGGGACTCTTAGACTATATCCCACTGTCTCCAGTGGCTTCTATTCAACAAAAATGTCATTAACCAACCTCTAATCTCACCTCACCCATTCCTCAAGAGTGAGAAGGTGCTGAGTTTAGCTTGGGGGCCCTCTCTGAAGAACTCTACCTCCCCTTTCATGTATATTTTGCATCTTAGTCTTGGTCTGGAGCCTGTTGGGGGCTGAAAATTTCAGGAGGAGGGGTAGTTGGAAGTCCAGTGATTCTCTCCTAGTATGTGGAAACATTCCTTAAGAACTATTACACTTACACTCTCTGAAAGTATGTGTGTAGAAGGGGTGGGAGCAGCCCTGTTTTGCTGGTTCAGGGGAATAAGGAAATGAGATAAATAACAGCTAGCCTGGCAGGTCACTGGGTTGCTTGTGGAATCAAGGAGGGAAAAGGGGCTTCCAGCCCCCTCACTTAGAGATAGGCTACTGGAGACTAAAAGAGGGTATGCTCAGTGTTATTCCAGCAGTTCCTCTGCCTTGAATCCAGTCCAGGCAGATAAACTAGGTGATAAAGGTAAAGCCTCCAAAGGAGGTATTTCCTCCCTGTGTCACTCATTCCTGGGTCATGCATCTCACACTGCTAGGAAGTTTTTGTTTTTGTTTTTCAAAGCTAATCCGAGCCTCTCATGCTATACATAAACGTGTGTGTGTGTGTGTGTGTGTGTGTGTGTGTGTGTGTGTGTGTGTGTTGGGGGGTGAGGTTGGGGGCAACTGACCATCATTGCTTCTGCTTAACAAACCATTGGAGATTTCATGGGCATTAAACCGTCTCTCCTATCCCCAACTTCTGTTCTCTGAATTAAATAATCACAGAGCTTTTCATCTCCTCTCCTTGGTCTTACTTCTCAAACCTGTGCATGTGTAAATGTATCTCTAGTAAGAAAGTCAGGGAAACCAGAATCGCTGTGGAGGTACAGGTGCCAACTGAGTGAAGGCACATTGCTTTCCCATACCTTCCTTTTTGGGATTAGGCGATAATAAGGACAATGAAGAAAATAGTACAAGGGGGCTTGGTGGCAGCACAGGCAGGCATAGTGGTGCTGCAGGGACATTTGTGACCTTTTGATCTGCAGTTCTTATTGTAGAGCCTCAATGCTTTCATCTCCTACAGGTTGTTTTTTCCCCCCTGCTGGGTGTCAAAGCAGATACAAGACAGCTTCTTCAGACAGCAGTCCTCAGCCCTCCCTGCTCAGGGTTGCAAATCTCAGGGGAGAGAGGGCTGGGGCAGATCAGTTCTGTCTCCCTCCTTTCTGGACATATAGGAAATATTTGCAGGCCAGGCCTAGTGCATCTTGAAAAAGTAAAATGTTGGGTGGGATTCTGTAGAGGGAGGCATGAGAAATGAGGCTGGCTATAGGGCAGTGATGGACTGAGCCCAAGCAACTAGGCATGCAGGCCTCCCACTGAAGCCTAGGACCCCCCAAAGCACATGGTCCCACCATGCTTCCTCTTCAGCCACTAGAAAACTTGTCACAGGAGTACGCTTCTCCCAGCTTCTTGTACAACCTGGGGCAAGCAGACCCCTAGTTCAATCTCTCATTTCCATATGGGGAAACTGTAGCCCAGAACAGGGAAGGAGTTTGCTCAAGGTTACACAGGAGCATAACACCCTCAGTTCAAGGTTTCTTCCTCTAAGTACACTGATTCTGATCCTCTCCCAAGCCTCAGTTTTCCTTATCTGGACTCTCACCTAGGGTATGATATATATAGGGTAGTGGACACATGGGAAAGTCAGGGGTCTCCATTGTTCATTTGCCCCAGCTGTTCCTCTGTAGGCTTTGGTTGCTTTGTCACATCGGTTTCCCTGGAGTTAGCTCCTCTTATTCTTCATCTGAACTAGGTGGGGGGAGGTGGCGCCTGTCTCTAATGTCGCCCTTGCTGGGTTAGTACTGACATAAGTAGAAGCCTTACTTTGTAGGCATGGCACCCACTTCAGATATATTCCTCTCTAAGGAAGTTTGGGAGCCTGAGAGGGGAGTAGCAAGTACATGGCTTGGCTCCCAGAGACCCCATAATTCTAGGCAAGCTGGCCAGGGAATCTCAGCAGCCTGAGGAGAAAGTAGGGCATCAAGAAGGCTCACTGGGAAAACCAGTTTCTAAGGAGAAGTAGTGTCTGGGTGACCATATCTCCCAGACTAGAGAAGTCCCTATGTATTTGGGGCTAAGGGATAGAGAAGTGAGACTAGGTGACTGCAAGGGGCATGCAGGGAGAATGAGTCTTGAAGATCAGGGAAACGGGTTTGGCCCTGATCCTGTAGGCAGTGTGGAATAATTGGTAAGTAGAGGAGTGGTGCTCTGAAGTCAGGGTTGCAGAAATAAATCTGGCAAGTGTGTGGAGGAGATAGAAGAAGGGGAGGCAAGGAGTGAGATTTCTGCGTTGTGGCAGGGAGGGACCAGACGGAGCTCAGCTAAGAGGTTTGTGTCATCTTCAGTGGACATGGGCTGGAAGCCAAGGAGCTGGAGTGGAGAAGGTTGCTGCAAGTGGGCTTTTACTGAATATCTGCCAGTAACTAGAGAGCAATTTACCCTTTCCATTTATCATCTCTAATCCTTACAGTAATCCTGCATCATAGGTAGCATTTTCTTCATTTTCCAGGTAAGGCATTTGAGTCTCAGGAACATTAGGCCAATTTCTCAAACCCCACCACCTGTAAGGGATGAAGCTAGCATTTTAGTTCTGGGCTGAAAACCTCCAGCTGAATTAGATTTCAGCTGAACCAATGTTTTTTGAGCTTCTGCTTGGTGCTACATGTAGGGATTATAAGATGAAGGAGGGTCCATTTGAGAGAAATGAACAGATAGACTGAGGTCTCCCCCAATGAATTACCCTATGCTGAGTTTGTTAACTTATTAATTCATTTGAGGGGCTGGTAGTGGGCAAATGAGAGCCAAGGTGAGAGGGCCCATTTTGGAGTCTGTGCTGCAACTAGAGGTTATGGAATACCTTCTTGAGAGGAGGTGCTAAGGAATGGTAACAGAATTTTTGAGAGTGGACCTCAGCTGTGGGGTTTAGAAATGGGTGATTCAAGTTCCAGATCATCTCATATGTCATTTCCTTTAAACCATAGCTCAAATTCTGCATCTTTGTCCCCAATGGCATGCTTCTGTTTGAACCATTTTTGGCCCGTCAAACTTATCTTCAAAGGAAAAGGAGACTAAAACAGCATATTCCACAGTTTGGGAGTGGTGGTGGTGGAGTTGCTGATGAGGAGAGCAGAAACAGGCTGGGTTGGCAGCCCTTGGATTTCTGAAGTCAGAGGCTTTCTGGAATGTGCTAGGTGGGGCCAAAACAGTAGCAGCCAAGTGAGGACTGGAAAAGCTTCAGAGAAAGCGCAGCTGGGATGGGACAGAAGATGGGAGGAAGAAATGATGGCTTTCAGGAATGAAGGGAACCTGCACAGTCCTTGCACTCAGTCTTCCCCCTTCCATTGCGAGCTAGCACAGTGCAGTTGAATGGCATTGGAATAGGGATTGCAGAAGTCTAGGAGCTGGTGTGGCTCTCTCACCACCCCACTGTGTGAACTTAGGCAAGGCTTTTCCCAAGCCTAGGTAATTTCTTTCTCTGTGACAAGGAGTTACCACCTCCTACCTGGACTGATTAATAGATTGCTGGGAATGGCCAAGGTGTGGGTGAGGGAGTGGGAAGTGCTTTGTAAACTGGTAAATGCCCTGATTGGTTGAAGGCTGGTGGTTTGCATTTCCTTTGATGTTGGTACGTTTAGCTGAGTTTGAATTGTTGACCTTTCTGGCCTGTGCTATGGAACCTAACTAGTTGATTTTTTTTTTAATGTTTTATTTATTTCTGAGAGAGAGAGAGAGAGAGACAGTGTGAACAAGGGAGGGTCAGAGAGAGAGGGAGACACAGAATCTGAAACAGGCTCCAGTCTCTGAGCTAGCTGTCAGCATAGAGCCCAACGTGGGGCTTGAACCCAGAACTGTGAGATCATGACCTGAGCCGAAGTTGGCTGCTCAACAGACTGAGCCACCCAGGTGCCCCAAGAACCTAGCTAGTTGAAATTCCCAGATAATCCAGAGCTACTAGCCAGTAGCTGACTTGAGGCAATGGTTTGGGTCCCTGAATATAAAAGTTTGGCTAAAAGAGCACCTAAAGTCTCCTGTGAGATAACTACATAGTCACCCTCATTTACCATTTGGGGCAACTGAGGCCCAAGGAGTTTTGGTGACTTACCCATAAAGGCCTGATGTGTACCCTTCTCAATCCTGACTGAGGTAGTTTTGCTAGAAATAGTCCAACTATAGTTTGAAGAAAATATTTTAAAAATTGGTGGGGGAAAGGGGGAGAGGCAAACCATGAGAGACTCTTGAATGCTGACAAAAACTGAGGACTGGTGGATGTGGGGGGGAGGAGGGGTGGGCATGGAGGAGGGCACTTGTGGGGATGAGCACTGGGTGTTATGTGGAAACTAATTTGACAATAAACTATTTGTAAAAAAAAAAAAAATAATAATGAAAAAAAAAATTAATGGCTATGGTTTTGAGCCTCTGCTATATAATGAATTTTATTTGGTACTTTATATACATTGATTTTGTTTCTTACAGTAGTTTCAAGAGGTAGACACTCTCAGTAGCCTCATTTTCAAGTTGAGGAAACTGAAGGAATTTGCTAGATTTCCCCCTGATAGGCAGAACTGATTATAGTGCAGAACTGGCTGACTCCTGGGGGGATGCTCCCTATCCTCATCACTCCCTCCTTAGTTACCCCTCCAAACACACATGCATACAAGGGCAAGATGGGCCCAGAATAGGCTTGCCCCCAGGTAAACTGCTTGGTGGAGGTCTTGAGAAATATGATTGGTTGAGGCCATGCCTCTGGAACTACAGCATGAATCCACACACTTCCTCCTGAACTTTAAATTGGCTGAACTGGCCCCAGGAAGCTGAGCTGGGAGCAAAGTATGTAGGGCTCAGGCCACAGCTGTTTCCTCCTTGCTAAGAGTGTTCCTGTGGCAAGTTTGTGGCTAGTATCCTGCCTGTGTTTTGAGAGGAAGGGAAAAGAAAGAAGCTCTGCCCTAATAGCCAAACTTCCACTGGTCCAGCATGGCCTGAGGGTGGCCCTGAGAGCAGAGATGACCACAGCCCACTCCCTGCCAATGATAGTAGCAGCTGCAATAAACAGCCCGTGCCAGAGACCACAGAGTAGTCTTAGAGTGTTCCCTTACCCATCATTTCACCTGATACTTAGCCACACAGGTTGTGAAACCTAAGGGTTGAGGGGCCCTGAATTTGGCAGGACCACTTTCTTGGCAGGAACCATGAAGGGAGTCAGCTCCAACCTGAAATGGCTGCAGAGGCTGTCCCTTGCTGTCCCCTTTGCCTTCTGCCCCACCTCACTCTTCTGGCCAGTCAACTCTATGGTCCCACATAAAGTCAAGTCACATAGCCCATTAGGAAAGGACAGCATTGGGACCAGGTAGGGTAGCAAGGAGTATGGAGGAGGGATCGGGGCCAGGGGTGGCTAGTTAGGGCTGGACTAGGGAGATATCCACTACCAGCGATCTCTGCCACCTCCTGTTCTACTGTCTTGAGAGGACATAGGCATGGACATTATGGGTTCTGTGGGGAGGTATGTGGCCCTGGGAGGGACAAAGAAGGGAAATGGGAGGCAGCAAAATTTTAAGACTGGTCCTTTCCAGCAAAGATGACCCTGGTCCTAGTTAGGAGGAGAGCCTGAAGCTGGGGGGAGAGAATCCAGGTCCCAGAGACATCTCTGCCTAGTTCACCTACTCCCACCACACATACACAGAGGACTTTGTATAAATCCACACTCATGTCTTTAAAATCCCTCACACTTGGCTCCTTCTTAGCATGGCCAAGGCAACTTGGTCCCTAAGGCTCCCCACAGTCAATGCCTTACCCAAATAAGTGCCCTTTTACGTATGGTCTGCTACTTCCTAAGAAAGTGGGTTCTGACCTAGAAGGTGGTAATAATAACAGTAGTCAATCTTTCTCATTTGCATTGCATTTTTCAGTTTACAAAATGTGTGTGATGCCCATTATTCCATCTAATTCTCACGCCACTATAGTGATCTCCATTTCACAGTTGTCAAAGCCTAAGAGAGGTGCCTTGGCCTGCTCAAAGTCCTCTGGCATGGCCTGGAACCCAGCCCTGCAGTCCATGACTTCTTCCACAGCACATTGCAGATTCATGTGGCAGGGAAGGGAATGATGGAGAAAGTAGTGCACTGGCATTTGCCCCAGAGAAGCACAGTAGCAAAAGTAAGAGAAGGCTGTAGGAATTGCTCTCAATCCAGGGCATCAGGGTTCTGAAAAGCAGCTCTCCTTAAGATTCAATTTGCCAAATCTCTCTGTTCATAGGAATTTCATCCTCAAATCTAGCAGGACAATTCAGCCTTTTATCCAAATGGATATTTAGACCCATGAGGTTTTCCATTTGGCCCTTGGTCTTTGTTTATGCCCAGCCACACTTACTAATCTCCTTCATCCCTTCCCCTAAATCATTGCCATTTCTACTTACTCTTGACTGAGAAAGCCTAGATTGAATGCCTCATCCTCAACACAGCTTTTCTGAACCCAGGGGGATGTCTTTCTGCTTTTTCAGATTTATACAGGGATATGATAACAAGGTATAAAGAATTATACTCCATCATGCATCTTAAGCAATAATGGTAGCTCTTTTTAAGGCTTGTATTATGTTGGGCCTTCAGAATATTACATATAGTATCCTCCCCCTGTTAGCCTAGGAACTCTCCCAGAAGCTCCGGCTACCTTATAGAACTGAGCTTAATGTCTATCACTTACCAAATGTTCAGGAGAGGTTTGTTTCATAAATTCCACACAGGGGAATACAATTTCATAAACAACTCCACTACTGCTATTCCATCTCTCCCATGTCTATCACCATAATGACAACACTGTGAATAATTTCAGAGCTGAAGTAAAAACATCTGTGATTTGAAAAGTGAGGAATTCACATAAGTGATAGGGCCCCTGTTCCCATGTGACCCCTGAGGAGAGTACTCTGAGTGGTTGTGTGTGTATGCATGATTGTATATTTGTAGGGGATGGCACTGTCTATTGTAAGGCTATCAGTTGCAGGGCTGAGCTAAAATAATATCATGTAAAAATATGTCATTCAGAAAGAAAAACACTGAGCAAATGACATTACACATCTCAGCAGAGAAAGGATTAGATATTTTTTCTCTTTTATTTTCTGGATAACCAGCCATTATCTTGCTCCAAATTTAATATTTCAGTTATTCAGAGTGCTCCTGATGGAAGCTTAGATCACACCAATGATTCAAGTGTCAAGTCAAGCAAGGCACAGTGAACAAAATTAATATTTTAAGGACAGGATCAGGGCTCCAGGAGTGTTCCTCCAATGAGTTCAGGGGCTATTTAGCTACCAGTTTTTCTTCACCCCCAATGCTGGTCCCTAGTCTTCTACTACAGGAAAATGTGTGAGTTTTATTACTGTTGCAATCAATTACAGGGCTGATGTGCTGGCAAACTATTCCAGGGACACCATCAGTGCTTGTCTGTCTCCTTCTGGCTCCCAGCAGTTGCTCTGCCTCCCCTCTTTACCCTAGCTCCCTGTCTGCTCATGGCTACCCTACAGAGAGGGACACAGTGGTAAGGAACTTTCCAAAAGGGAAAGGTCATCGGGTTTTAGCAGGCCGGTCACTGATCATCTGTCAACCAGCTGCAGTCACTAGAATGAATATATCAGACTTGGGATGGGGGACATGTGTTGGGAGGTGTGTGATGGATAGTCCTTTTTATTCCATCTCTATGGCATTTGGATATTGGGAGGATTGGCAGCCTAGACAAGAAGGGTGTGCCTTGTACCAGGTTTATTTATTTAATAGGTTACTTCCAGGCCAGGAATGTGAATCACATGGAGTTATGTCTTCAAGGAGTTCCCTTTCTAAATAGGGAACTAAATGGGGGACAAAATAATGAATGGAGAAAACATAGTTTGCCTCATGGTTCTAAAATGGAACTTGAGGGTTCAGCTGCCAAGAATCACATTAATTTTTTTCCCAATAGGACAGTCAGCAGAGAGTCTGACCTACACCTACCCCTCACATAACCACTATGAGGGGGAAGTATTGCTAGGCCTTTTGGATCAAGGGTACTGAAGTCTAGAGAGTGCCTTGCCCTGAGGCCACCATGCCCTTTTAGCAGATCCTGGATTATAGCTCTGGAATGTGGGTCTGTGACGCTTCTACTCTGGGTTTCTGAGAGTCTGAGCATGGGAATGTTGACAATTTAGGAAGCCTACAGGGAAGAAGTGCAACTTTAGGTCTACTTTTCTTTCTACCCCCAGGAAAAATGTCAGTGAGAATCCAGACTAATGTGAAATTGAGGCCTGGATCTTGCAGAGCCCAGTAAGGACTCAATGGGCTGTTTTGCCAGATGCTTTCCAAAAATTCTGTGTTATCTTAGCTGACCTTCCTGTTGCCTTTCCTTCCTCCCCCTTCCTACCTTCTTTGATAATTACTCCTTGCAGTCAATAGCACAACTGGAAATTTCCCACAACTGCAGTTCCCCCTTCCCAGTGCTCTCCTCAGCTTAGGGTGGCCTGAAGCGAGTGGACCCAGTCAGAGGTTGGGGTGATGGCTGCCTATTGTTCAGTGTAGGGTTTTATTGCCTTGGGGCTCACAGGAGCCAGGCCCAGCAAGCCAACCATATGGATTGCTTTAAGGTTTTTCCTACACTTTCTTTTACTTTCTTTCTGGTTCCACCAAAGCCTGAAATAAAAGACACCTGTGAAAACAAACACAGCCTGGACGCTTGCTTACCAGTGCACTCTATCTTTGTTTCTCTCATCTCCTCTAGGCCCAACTGCAATGCTTCCTGACTGATGATGTTATAACAGTGCCTGGAAACCAGAAGGCTGCTTTTTTAGCTGAACATACCTGAGTTGTCCCCATCACCATGGAGACCAGAAAGGATGAAGCTTCTCAGGCCAAGGGAGCAACAGCCTCTATGGACACCCAGGACCAACCGGCAGAAAAAGGAGCCAAGAACAAGGCAGCTGAGATGACAGAAGAACCAGTGTCAGAGCCACCCCCATCTGGCCCAGGTAGGCTGAAGAAAACTGCCATGAAACTTTTTGGTGGCAGGAAGGGCATCTGTACCCTGCCTAGTTTCTTTGGAGGGGGGCGAAGCAAAGGTTCTGGGAAAGGTATCACCAAGAAGGGTCTTAGCAAGAGCAAGACCCATGATGGCCTGACTGAAGCAGCCCATGGCCCTGAAGACGTTGTCAGTGAAGGAACCAGATTTGCCTTAGCTTTTCCTGAATCACCTTGCCAACTTCCCAGTTCCCAGAGTGTCCATGGGGTTTTGGAGACAGGCTCCAGATGCAAAACGTCTGTGGCTGGAGCCACAGACAAAACTGGGGCTGAGAAGGTTCCCTCTGTGCCCAAGCCAAAGAAAGGCTTGAAAGGTTTCTTCAGCAGTATCCGCCGTCACCGGAAATGCAAGGTCTCTGAGGTGGAACAAAGTAAGCTAGGGGCCAAGGGGACTGAAGTTTCCACAGCCAGGCCTCATGAACATGTAAGCTCAGCCCTTCTTCCCCATGCTGAGGATATCCTCCAAGCCCCCAGAAAGGAAAATGCCAAAACTCAAGATGCCCCTGGACCAAAAATTTCTTTAGTACCAGAGTCTTCTCCAGCAGTCACCGAGAAAACATCCTGTAAAGATCCAGAAAAACCCATGGAGGTCTGTGCCTCAGCACTTCTGCAGCCCAAGCCTGCTTCTGAAGCCAGTGGCTCAGAGGAGTGCCACAGTCCAGAAACGGGGGAGAAGATAGTGGATGAAGAGGTAAATCCACCAAATGGCCCTGTCGGGGACCAGCTGAGCCTCCTGTTTGGGGATGTCACATCCCTGAAAAGTTTTGACTCACTGACAGGTTGTGGTGACATTATAGCAGAGCAGGACATGGACAGTATGACAGACAGCATGGCCTCTGGAGGCCAGAGGGCCAATCGAGATGGGACCAAACGAAGTTCCTGCCTGGTGACCTACCAAGGAGGTGGGGAGGAGATGGCCTTGCCAGATGATGATGATGAGGAAGACGAAGAGGATGAGGAGGTAGAATTAGAGGAAGAAGAAGAGGATGTCAAGGAGGAAGAAGATTATGACTTAGAATATCTGTGGGCAAGTGCGCAGATGTACCCAAGACCCAATCTGAATTTGGGATACCATCCCATCACATCTCAAGGAGAGCATGGCTACATACTCCTTGACTCAGTTCGATCTTATCCTGGCTTAGCCCCTGGGGACCTTTTGACTCCTCAGAGTGACCAGCAAGAGTCTGCCCCCAATAGTGATGAGGGTTATTACGATTCCACAACACCGGGATTTGAGGATGATTCAGGTGAGACCTTGGGGCTTATCCACAGGGATTGCCTGCCCCGAGACAGCTACAGTGGAGATGCTCTGTATGAGTTCTATGAGCCAGATGATAGTCTTGAGACCTCCCCACCTATGGATGACTGTCTTTATGACCTCCATGGTCGCAGCTCTGAGATATTTGACCCCTTCTTGAACTTTGAGCCCTTTTCTTCTTCTCGGCCACCTGGGGCAATGGAGACAGAGGAAGAACGGCTAGTGACCATCCAGAAACAGTTATTGTATTGGGAGCTTCGACGAGAACAACTCGAGGCCCGAGAGGCTCAGGAGGCACGTGTCCGAGAGGCTCACACCAGAGAAGCCTATACCCAAGAAACTCATGCCAGGGAGACCCATGCCCAAGAAGCTCATATTAGAGAGGCCCAAGCCCGAGATACCTATGCCAGGGAGGTCTGTGCTAGGGAGGCCCAGTCCCGAGAGGCCCATTCTCAAGAGACTCAAGTCGGAGAGGCTCAGACACGGCAAGAGAAGCTCATCATGGAATATCAGATAAGGCCCTTAGGCCCATCAGTGATGGGCCTAGTGGCAGGGGCACCAGGGGCCTCTCAGACTTCCCATCGGGGAACCACCTCAGCTTTCCCTGCCACTGCAAACAGTGAGCCAGACTGGAGGGACTTCCGTCCTCTAGAGAAACGTTTTGAGAGAATCTGCTCCAAGAAAGATCAAAGTACCTGTCTGATGCAGCTCTTCCAAAGTGATGCTATGTTTGAGCCAGACATGCAAGAAGCAAACTTTGGAGGATCTCCTAGGAAGGCCTACCCTACTTATTCACCCCCTGAAGAGCCAGAGGAAGAAGAGGTTGAGAAGGAAAGGAATGACACTGTGAGTTTCTCACAGGCCCTTGTGGAGTTCACCAGCAGTGGGAACCTCTTCTCCAGCATGTCCTGCAGCTCTGACTCTGACTCATCCTTTACTCAAAATCTCCCTGAGCTGCCCCCTATGGTGACCTTTGACATCGCTGACGTGGAACGGGATGGGGAAGGCAAGTGTGAAGAGAATCCTGAGTTCCACAATGATGAAGACCTCGCAGCCTCCTTGGAAGCTTTTGAGCTGGGCTGCTACCAGAAACACACATTCACCAACTACCACAGCCGATTCTACCAAGGTCTGCCCTGGGGTGTGAGCAGTCTCCCTCGGTACTTGGGACTGCCTGGCATGCACCCTCGACCTCCACCTGCTGCCATGGCCCTCAACAGGAGAAGCCGTTCCCTAGACACTGCAGAGACCCTGGAGCTGGAGCTCTCAAATTCCCACCTAGCCCAGGGATACACGGTGTCTGATGAGCTTCAGGTTCAGCAGGAAGATTCAAATGAGGAAGAAGAGGAAGAATGGGAACGAGACAGTCCTTTGTCCCTTTATACTGAACCACCAGGGGCCTATGACTGGCCTGCCTGGGCTCCCTGTCCTCTCCCAATGGGGCCAGGCCCTGCCTGGATAAGTCCCAGCCAGTTGGATGAGTCTTCTGGCCCATCTCCATATGGGCAGACAGCCTGTTGCATACCTCCTATGGCCATGTCAATGTTGCTGTCAGTACCAGGGCCAGAGCCAAGGGTATCTGGGATATCCAGGCCTCAGCTAGCTCGGCCTTCACACCTACCCCTTCCCATGGTCTCTTGTTATAACCTGCAGCCACAGGCCTCTCAGAGTATGAGAGCCAGGCCTCAAGATATGCTGCTTCCTGTTGATAAGCCTAGTTGCTCCTCCAGTTCTGGAGGCTTACGCCCCAGCCCTCTGTCCCAGGCCAAGCCTGTAGGCATCACTCATGGCATCCCTCAGCTTCCCAGGGTCTGGCCTGAACCCCAACAGCCTCAACCCATTCACTACAGGGCTTCCAGCCTTGACCTGTCAAAGGAGAGGGCTGAGCAAGGTGCCTCTCTCTCCACCAGCTACTCCTCCACTGCTGTGAATGGAAACCTAGCTGAGTAGTCATCATCTATTCTGGAGTGGGGGCAGTGGGCCTAAGCATGTGATTGGGGATCAAGGGTTGGGCAGAGGGGTGGGGGGTGGGGGGTGCTACTTAACTTGAAAATCCTTTTGACCAAGGAAAGCTCCTATGAGTATTTGCCTTTGTTTTCCCACTTCCCTCTTCTGTCAGTCTGTTCACATTCAGCTTGAGTACATCTGCCCTGGGAGGCTACTACTGCTCTGTGCTCCAGTTTTTCCTTTTGGGGTCTCTTTTTGCCCATGCAGGGTTTGGGATGCTGTGCTTTTGTGCCTATTCCAGTTGCCCAGTTAGTGATTATGTATACAGCATGCATCCTTGACACATGCTGAACCATTAGTATCCCTGTCACCCTTCTATACACAGTGAATGATGAACCACTGATGAGCATCCAGGTCTGCACTTCTTCCCACTTAAGGACAGAGGGCTTGTTTGCTATTAACATTGTGGAATAATGATACAGATCCTCTCTACCCCCACTCCATTCAGTCTTGGAATAGCTGCCACCATTACATCAGATGATTATAATCTATTCACCCCAGCTAGCTGTCCTTAGAGAGGATCAAGTAGCATGTGTCTCACTGCCTATTGCTGTGGACTTTGGCATCATAACCAGATAGGGGCCTTTCAACGTGGCCTACAATAGCTTGGGTTGAAGACAAAAATGCTAATCCCCTTAATAGAGTGATCAAATTTATCCAGTTGAAAACAAGACAAAATAGGGTTCTGTTGTAGATACTGCCATAAGTCTTGAGTTTTGGAATGATAGGATTTTTTTCCTTCTTCCTCTCTTAAGCTTGTGGCTGCCTGAGTTGCAGACACTTGAATTTTTTTTTTTTACCCAAAGGAAATTTTCATAATCTCATCACAAGGGCCATATTCTTTTAATTGAGATACAAGGAGAGAAGCAGCCTAAATTAAGCTTGACAGTAGGGGGTCGGGGTTTTTGTGGGTTGCAGGGGAAGTATAGAAAAAGCAGTTCCCTTTGTCCCAGTTATCAGGAGAGAATTTTAGACATTTCAAAGCTCGAGGAAACCTAGCTTCTTAGAATAAAAAATTCCTTCTCCACCAAAAAACAGAAGTTCCTTAAGCCTTGGCCACCCCTTCATTTGGTTGCTGTAAAGAGGCTTAGAGGCACCAGGCTAGCACTCCCAAGGAATGGGATACCAAAGGTATCTAGGCTGTTGTTCTGGTCTCTCTAAAGAGCTTTCATCTTCCAGTTAGCCAAGTCCTTAGCATCCTCAAAGGACTAACCTTCTTGAGAGGAAAGACTGTGATCTGCCCTCACTCAGCCAAGCTGCAGATTTCTTATTTGCATGGGAATTGGAGCCCTTTATGGAGCGAATGGTATACTCCCTTCTGCATCCACAGTTTTTATGTTTAACTAGCTTGGAAATACTGGTGTGGAAGAGTTGCTGTCAGGAAGACATTGCAACAGACTAATCTAACCTGGCTCAACTTCTCATCAATCACCAGTAAGAGAGGGTTCCTTTTAATTTCTTTATTGAAACTAGAATAAGGAACATGTTTTGCCTGGATGTGTTGTCCCAAATTATAATACTTGCCTCCCAGCCCCTGTCCCTCCTCCCACTCCCCCACCCCCCGGCTCTGCTTCAGTCTCCATGCCTGTTAAGAAGTCAACAGGGCTCTTGGGAACAGAGGCTGTTGGACCCCTGAGTCAAGGTGACTTTATGGTCAAACTTCCTCTTGGCAAGGGAATGTGTTTATGCTGGTCTTTATCACCATTTTGCAGATTGGGGTTGGTAGTGCTCCTTCCCACAGAGAACAAACCTGTCTGATAGAAGCTGTACGCCTGGAAGAACCATAAGGGTTTGCATGGCACCAACAGCACTGCTCAAAGGACCCAGACCAGCTCTTCAGGATAACTCTGTCTGCATTGTGAAGAAATACATCACTCATGGAGTCAGAGAAAGAGCATGAGGAAGGCCCTCCTCACCCAAAGCACAGCATTATGGAAGAAAAGTGTCCAAATACCAACTGTCTGACCTCTTGCCAAAGTTGCCCTGGGAGGGTCGGGGTGAAGTAGGTCTGACTGTTTTGCAGAAAGTACACCAAATGCCTTTACAACAAGGGAAACCCCACTACTTACCTACTCTCTCTCTGCTTGTCCTTCAGGGCAGTTCAAGCTCCTATCTGCATGTGGACTGTGCCAGCCATAGCAGGTAGTAGAGCCATCACCAGCCTCCAGAGCCTGCTGGGCCACCAGCCTGTGAAAAGAAGAAGTAGGTGGTCAGTCTTTGGCCAATGTCAGAGGGATACTCTCAGGGAGAAGAGGGCAACAAGACATGCTGCCCCTGAGGGAGTAGTCATAGTCCTGACATGCATTGCTTGGATTTCAAAAGTCACATAGCACAGAGTAGGGCCTAGAACTGAGCAACATCTCATGGTTTGGACAAGATTACTGCCTTCAAGTCCTTTCAATGTCCTGGCCAGCCCAAGGACACAATCATCACCACCAGATGTGGTATAGTCAAGGTGCATGGCTGCAGAAGCATGCCCCTTTGACTCTCACTCTAGATTCAAGCAGTTCGTGGCCAAATACCAGCTTCAGCCTAGAAAAGAAAGATATGGCTGGGGAGTAGAAGAACTAATCAAACTCCAGGCATCTTCCCAAATATAGCCATGCTTGCTTGGCTGGCAGCAAATATGCCCCGGACTACTAAAGATGTTGATGTCATGTCCACATCTCTTAGGCTGTAACCGGATGAATACCATGACTGCACTGCAGGGTCCTGGGATAATGCTTGTGGATGTGATTTCAAGGGAAGATATGACTTGAGAGGAGGTGTCTGCCATCATCTTGCTACTTAGCAGGCTTATCTAGTACCAGACAGCTCTGATACTGAGAATTGTCAAATGAGACCAGTCCTCGGGGAAACAGTGATTGTGGATAGAGAAGGCCACCTAGCAGGCTTCCTTCAGGGTCACCAGTCTCTCGGTGCTTCATCTAGAGCCTTCAAGGAAGCCATGCCTTGGGGCACTTAGCTTGGGCACCTGTCCATGAGTCTTCTGGGCCAAAGGGTTTTGTCAACACCAGTCTGTCTCCCTCCTCAGTGTTGTAGCTAGCAGGGAAGTAGCTTCCTACACCCAGGGTGTGTTCCTCTCATCCTGCTGCCAGCAACTTTCCCACCCTTGCCAGTGCCACCACACCACCTGACCTTGGCCCCTGGGCTCAATAGCTAGAGGGAGGCATGGGGGATTTAGCAGGGAGACTTCAAGTTTACCCATGTGTACATTGCATCCAAGTTGTTTTAGTGTGTGTGTGTGTGTGTGTGTGTGTGTATATATATATATATATATATATATATATATATATATATATACACATACATATATATATATAAAGTCAATTATCTATTTTTGTATTATTTGCATTTTATATTCATGGAAAACAATGTTTATCAATTGTTCTTTTCTGATATATTTTATTTTTAAGCGGTGCTGTTTACAGTTTTAAACAAAACAAAGATGACACAAAAATTGCTGCTGCTTGTGCAGAGGGCTGGCATCTCAACCGCCTAGGGCCCTCCCTCATTCCCCTCTCTTTACCCCAATGTATCTTACTGTCCACCCCCTCCCTTCATGATAGGAACAGCAAAAGATGCCCAGGTACTGTGACAAATGTCAGGCATGGGGAACCCCGTAAATAGGATGTGGTTTTATGGCTTTATTTTTTTTTCTTTTGGGCTCTACCCCTTCCCCATGTGTAGACCTTCTGTAAGTACCCATCTCACTCTCTCTCTCTCTCTCCCTCCTATTTTTATGTTTTGTGCTTTCATTTTGAAATCAGAGTGCCCATGTTGTGCTATTTGCCATGTTGAGTTTCTCCAAAGGAAGCATTTTGGGGGCATTCTCCACCCAGTGGGAAGGACATGGAGTTTCTATCATGTCCTGTCTCCCTAAGAAGTTGGGGAGACAGATGGCAATTATGCTTTAACCACCAGGAATTGGCCATCTCATTGAGGAAACCCTTGCATCGGACTTCCCAAGAGCTCAGTTGATTGTGACATTTGCCAGAAGAGATGTTGGGGAACTCCTTGACCCCTCTTGCTTCTTTGAGGGTATCTACCCCCTACCACCATTCCCCCTGCCCTGTCCTGCTCCAGTATACATACAAATGTTTTTTTGGGGGGACAATGACTAACAGGGTGATGGCTTGCTGGCCTGATTCCTACTTTTCTATCCTACAGTCACTCCAAAGAAGAAAATCCACATGGCATGTATATGTGTGATGGTTGCGCCTGCGGAGAGGCAGGGCTTTAATTAATTATTATTCTTGTTACTATTGGTGCTTATTTTACCTGCTGTTCATAAAGGTGGGGTGGAGAAGAAACCAGGAATGTATACTTAGGTCATGAAAATAAAATGGCTGGAGGACAGAGGGAAGAAATTGGGAACTACAGTACATTCCCACCCCATGTATGAGTTTTCTTTCTCCCAGTGTAAAATGGGGAGCATGGCCCCTAGGTATGTCCTAGCTTCCCCTTCCCTATTCCTTGAGACATCACAGAATCGTCTGGGTTGTGACCTCTACAATCCAAGCTCTCACTGACACCTGGATATCTTGATGCACTGCCTATTTGTAACAACATATATTTCTTTTGCTGAATGCAAATAAACTGGGTTCCAGAAGAACCCCTCCAGTCAAAAAAAAAAAAAAAAAAAGTGAATTCTTCTGGTTTGTTCCACAGCAGCATGCCATGACCCATGGCTGTTGGGTTTACACTTGAAGTGAAATGAAGAAAGCAAGGAGGTTGATGGGGCGGAGATGGGAGTCACCCAGCAGGGAAAATAGAAGCGAGAGCTGAAACTAAAAGTAGAGGAAACCAGTTCTTTATCCAAGTCATACCTTATATCTGTCTGATGCTGTGTGGTAAACTCTCCATCACAATTTTCACATTTTGAGAACTTTCAGGGATTAACTAGCACTTCTAAAATTAGCCTCAGTTCACGCAAGTGTGCTGGCATCCCCACCAGCCAGGAGGTAGAGATATGGACCTTCTACTGATGGCTTCATGAAAAGGATGTGTCTAAATGGTGAGATTCTCCAGCCAAGCTGCAGGAATGGCATTCTTCAACCAAATTTATGGGCAGAGATACTGGCTGGGAAGCTGCCTGTTCCACCTATTCAGCTGTGGGGCTGAGTGGGAAGCATGTTCCTCACCCTTGGCTCCTAATAAGAAAGGGCTTCTGACACCTGCTAGTGGACTCCCTTGAGTTCTTCCCAATTTCCATGTCCAAGCCAGAAGGCCTGAAATAGTAGCCCTTGAAGCTGCTATAGATTGTAGACAGTGCTGCCAAAGACACATAAGAAAGCTCCTTGGGGTCCTTTCCCAGACTAGCAAATAAGTTTGGTGGTCCCCAGTACCTCATGAATCAAGCAAAGCCAACACAAAAGCAATTTAACAAGAGAGAAAAGAGAGAAGCTCCTGGAATTAGTTAATTCATAGAAATTGAATTATCTGTCATAGAGTACTCATGGAAGGAAGAGGGTCATGGTTACTCAGAGAACTTTTGGAGCAAGACCTAGGAAGATCTTATTAATTCCATTGGAAATTCAAGGGGTTGTGTAGTATGGGAGGCCTAGATTTTCTGCCCTAATTTTCATTCCTCATCATTAGCTGGGCTTGGGCAAATCCCTTCTGAGTCTGTTTCTCATCAACAATATATGGGTGGCATGGGCATAGATTTGACTAGACTAGTTTCCATATGAAGGCCAGAAGATAGGGCTACCATAGAGGAACCCATGGAACTTTTTCAACTGTCTAAGTTCAGCACCTCCCATCCCCTTCTGACTCAGTTGTCCTGGAGCGGAGTTCTTTTCTGTGGTGCATTGCCCCACATGATTCTGGTGTGTTAAGTGGTAAGAGCTCCTATTCTGCTGTAACTGATGGCTGCCTTAACTGTGATCCTCTGGGGAGTCCTTTGCCGTACTGGAAGAGGATGTTGGTTGAGGGAACCTCCTAATACCTTCCTTAGATAACTAAGGAAACCACCTTGATCAGCTCCAGTGCTGTTCTTTGGTCTGCTTAGGGGCCGGGGTTGTACCTAGTGAACAGGCTGCCTTTGTTCCTAGTTTCTGTTTAGAGTAGATGTTATCCTAACAGATATGATACTTTTGTACAAGCCTTTTGGAGGATGCTGCGGGCAAGCTGCTAGCTCCCCACTGTCCCCACCCACACTGTGCTTGGGCCTTACTGACCATGTTCTTTCTCTGGATAATTCCTGCACTTTGGCTAGGCTGCATGGCTTCTGGGATTCAGACCTAGCTAATAAAAGCAAGAAACCTGAAGGTAGGATTTTCTAGTCTGCAACCTCCTTCCATCTCCATTTTCTTTTTAAAAGGCCCCTGAAACAGGTGAGCAGAGCAGATGATCTCATCCCCACTTTACCAATGTAAGAATGGAGCCATAGACAAGTGAAATGACTTTCTCATGGTAATACAGAACACTGGCTGCGAGTCAAGGTGAGAAAGAGAGCAGGTAGGGTGGAAGACATGGTGGAAGAGAACGATTACTACTAATAATTCCTCAAGAAATGAATTAATAATATCATGGATATGTGCTAAACTATCCTGTGTAATCCTTACCTTAACTCCATGAGGTTGACATTATTGTTATGCACATTTTAAGACGGAAAAACTGAACCTCAGAAAGGTTAATACCCTTGCTAAATTTCACATGGCCAGGTAACTGGACTCTAAATATCCTGCATTTTCTAGCACACTTGTAGTGAAGCTTCTGGTTAGCTGTACATCAGGGATGGCAATGGTAGATCCCAGAAATGCCCCCAGCATCAGGCCCAAAGTGAGAGCGTCCTAAAGCTAAATGGGACCTCTGGATGCCTCCTTATTCCACTGTGTCCAGGCGGGTGTCCCATCTCCAAGCCCAGATAAGAGTCGCTTGTCAGCCCAGGGAGGGACTCCCTTCCCCCATTCCCACCCCTAGACTTGGATCTCTGAGAATTGTTCCCACCCAGGCAGGCCCACTTAAACCTGCTAATAAGAAGCCAGGAAAATGTGAATAGCAGAGTGAGTCAATAAACATGGGCACTTACATGCCCGGAGAATGGGCCTCCCACCACTCAGACCTCTACCATCAATTGAAGCACTGCCTCATGAAGAGTTACTTAATTGTAAATCACTTAATAGCCACAGTGGGAAATAGTTTTATTCTCTGGGAGGATAACTGCTGTCTGATGGTCTCTTGAAGGCTGTTCTCTGTTCCTTCAGTTTCTTTTTTGCTTTTCCACTTTCTCTCTCAGGACACCTGAGCACATTTCCTATGTTGTTCTCGCAGTACATGGAGCATCTGATGAGGTTTCCCAAGGGCTCCCGTGCAGTACCCATTGCTAACAGGAAATTGGTTCTCTGCCTGGCCACAAATGCCATGATTAAAAGTAATATTATAGGGGCGCCTGGCTGGCTCAGTCGGTTAAGCGTCCGACTTCGGCTCAGGTCATGATCTCACAGTTCGTGGGTTCAAGCCCAGCGTCCGGCTCTGTGCTGACAGCTAGCTCAGAGCCTGGAGCCTGTCTTCCAATTCTGTATCTCCCTCTCTCTCTGACCCTCCCTTGATCACGCTGTCTCTATCTCTCTCTCAAAAATAAATATAAATAAATAAATAAAAGTAATGTTATATTCTTCAAGAAAACAAAAATGGAATGAGCATCTATTTCTGTCTATAAGCTCAGATGTAGGTAGGCAATAAATATTCCTTTTATCTGGTTTCATTTTGTTTTGTAACTAAATTCTGACTTCAAACTCCCCATCCCATCCTAACAGGGAAGCCTAAAATTCCATGCCAGTCATGACTGGGGGCCTATTCAAGGATGGCACTAGAATTCAGGGGGCACTTGTGGTACCAAGAAATTAGGGCAAGGGAAACTAATTTCTAGCCTATTCCAATCACCACTGACAGTATTATATTCCATGACAGCAGTGGGGAATGGGAAGCTGAGAGCCCTTAGGGACTTAAGTTCTACCTCCTTCTGGGTACCTTAGAGGCATCTCCCTCTATCCTTGAGGAACTGCACTATGCAGCACTTGAGTTCCTAGTGCTCCCAGACTCTTCCTTTCTAGGTTCCTAGTGCCCCCAGACTCTTCCTTTCTAGGTAGGGATGGGAGAGGTAGGGATCTCTCTTATTTTTTTTTCTCTTTGGGTTTTCCAGTTCCTATTCCTTCTCCTTTATGACAGTATGTTCTCAATGGGGTTTTTAGGCTTTTATAAAAGAATGATAGATTTGATCACTTCAGTCTGCTTCCGCTTTCTACACTGAAATCCCTCTTGCAAGAGGTTTGTCAAGGGACTGGTTACCACCAAGGAGCAGGAGAATGGGGATTGAGGACACAGAAGGACAACAAACACAAGCAAATGTGAATATTTCCAGAAACTACCTTGCCACAAAAATACTGCCTTATTGAAAAAAAAAATCACTATCCTAGAATTCAGGACAACAAGATATGAATCTCTGCTTTGTCTGAAACTTATGAAAGTTTGAGTGATTTCTCAGAGTTTTAGTTTATTCATCTGTAAATGAGTGGATTGGAGAACATAGAATCTCAAACTTCAGTCCTTTCTTTACCCTTACCTTTTTGATACTTAAATTCTTCCTATACCATCTGTCCTTTTCCTTGTCACCTCCACTTGCTTAGATTCCTGGGGTATTAGCCTAAGATGTAACTTATTTTTTAAATTAACTTTTCTTTATTTGAGTATAGTTGACACACAATGTTACATTAGTTTCAGGTGTACAACATCGTAATTCAACATCTTTATATGTTTCAGGTGTACAACATAGTAATTCAACATCTTTATATGTTATGCTATGCTTACCACAATTATAACTACCATCTTTTACCATACAACACTATTACAATATCCTTGACTATATTCCCTATGCTGTAACTTTTATTCCCATACCTTATTTATTCCATAACTCGAAGACTTATCTGCCACTCCTCTTCATCCATTTGCCCATTCTGCCACCTCGTTTCCCTCTTGCAACCATCAGTTTGTTCTCTATAGTTATAGGTCTGAATCTGCTTTTATGTTTTTATTCATTTGTTTTTCAGATTCCATATATAAGTAAAATCATATGGTATTTGTCTTACTCAGTCTAACTTATTTCACTTAGCATAATACCTAGAAGGTCCATCCATGTTGTCACGAATGGCAAGAACTCACCCTTTTTTATGGGTGCATAATATTCCATTATACATATACACTACGTCTTTATCCATATATCTATAGTGAACACATAAGTTGCTTCAGTATCTTGGCTATTGTAAATAATACTGCAATAAACATGGAGGTGCATATAACTTTTCAAATTCGTGTTTTTGTTTTCTTTGGATAAATATCTAGTAGTGAGATTACTGGATCATATGTATTTCTATTTTTAATTTTTTGAGGAACCTCCATACCATTCCCATAGTAGCTATATTAATTTATATTCCCACCACCAGTGCACAAGTGTTCCTTTTTCTCAATATCCTTGCCAATGTTTATTATTTCTTGTGTTGTTGACTTTAGTCATTCTCACAGGTGTGAGGTGATATCTCATTATGGTTTTGATTTGCATTTCCCTGATGACGAGTGATGTTGAGCATCTTTTCATGTGTATGTTTTCCATCTGTATGTCTTTGAAAAAATGTCTATTCGTGTCCTCTGCCCATTTTTTAATTGGATTGTTTGTTTTTTGGTGTTGAGTTATAAAAGTTCTTCATATTTTTGGGGTACTAACCCCTTATTGGATATATCATTTGAAAATATCCTCTCCCATTCTGTAGGTTGCCTTTTGTTCTGTAGATGGATTCCTTCACTGTGCAAAAGATTTTATTTTGACATAGTCCTAATAGTTTAGTTTTTCTTTTGTTTCCCTTGCATTAAAAGACATATCTAGAGAAAGGTTGCTATGCTCAATGTCAGATAAATTACTACCTATGTTTTCTTCTAGGATTTTTATGGTTTCAGCTCTCATGTTTAGGTCTTTAATCAATTTTTAGCTTATTCTTGTGTGTGGTGTTAGAAAGAGCTCCAGTGTCATTCTTTTGTATGTAGCCATCCACTAAGATGTTCTTTCTTATACTGAGCTGCTATTGGCCTATGTTAGTTCTTTTGAATTACATGGATCCTGCCTGCTATCTACTGTCTGTCCTTTAACAACCCTTACAGATCTGAAGGCAGAAATGGTGTTCTTTGGATCAACAAATATTGAATATCTATTATATTCCAGGTTCTATTTTAGGTACTGAGTGTGCACCAGTGGACAAGAAAGCTAAACACCTCTACCTTCATGGGGTTTATTTGTTTTTGCAGGAGGGTGACATACAATAAACCAAATAAATGGACAAAACACAGTATGTCAGATGGTGATAGGTACAATGGAGAAAAATAAAGTATAAGGGGAAAGACAGGAGGTTGAGGTTGCAATTTAAATAGAATTGTCAAGAAAGACTCAGTGAGTAGATCACATTTGAGAAAGGGGCTAAATAAAGCCCTGGGACAAGAGCAGATAATATATACCAGGAACAACCAGGAGTACAGTGTGGATAAAGTAGAATTAGTGAGGAGAACGTCATGGGAAATAAGGTCATAGAGGTAATGTTGGGATTAGGGAGATGGAAAAGGGCCTGAAAGACCATTGTAAAGACTTTGTCTCTTGTTCTGAATTAGATGGGAGCAGAGAATGATATGACCTGTCTTATGTCACCCGAAGTTATCTCATTCCAGGGTAAACAGTGATAGGCCCATCCAACTTTCCTCATGTGTCTGGGATCTCAGCCCTCTCCTCAGCCTTCTCTTCTCCCTCCTGAACACACTCCAGTGTTTGTGGACCTTTTCAAGTGTGGGTCCCAGAACAAGACACAATCATTCAAGGGTGGCCTAACCTAGGCAGAGGGGTGTGGGGAGATTGCTTTCTTTGATGTCCTCTAATATCCTTTTATCACTGAAAATATTTTAGGAATAGAATCTTTGTTCAAAAACATTAAAACTTCATTTTAGTGTGCTAAGTGTGAACACTTTGAACAAATTCACAGGCTCTTTGTCATTACTACTGGAAATCTGTTAGAGTCTGAGTGGTATAAAGAATTTTATAGTCAATGGGGTGCCTGAGTAGCTCAGTCTTTTAAGCTTCCAACTCTTGATTTCAGTTTGGATCATGATCTCATGGTTTGTGGGTTTGAGCCCTGCGTTGGGCTCTGCACTAACAACATGGAGCCTGCTTGGAATTTTCTCTCTCCCTCTCTGTCTAACCCTCCCATGCTCTCTCTTTCTTTCAAAAATAAATGAACTAAAGAAAATTTAAAAATATTTGATGTCAAATAGCCCTGGGTCCCATTCTTGGCTCTAGATCTATCAGTTATATGGCCATCGATGAATGAGACCTTCTCACAGCCTCAGCATCTTTATCTGTAAAATGGGAGAAATATTCTATACATGTGGGAATTAGCAATGTTATGTATAAAGCCTCTCTGCCCAGTGTCTGACCCATGCAGCCCTGCCCAGATGATGTACAATCTTAGCTCTCATTGTGCGTTGTATCCCTGACATATAGGCAGCCTCACTTTGGACTCTTAGTAGGTGTGGACCTTGTAGTGGGAGAGAATCCGGTTAATCTGGTCACCATGTGTGGAGACCTCAGCAACTGGGAAAGTAAAAGTATGGGACCCATCATGCTTTTCCATTGAGCTCTGTGATTGCCTGTTAGTGGCTACACACAAGAGTCTCAGATGAGCCAAGGCTGTCAGAATCCAAGCTCATGGTCCAATGTCTCACCTCAAGAAGCGGTGGGAATGAAGACTTCAAAGAAAATGGGTGGCCAGTGTTTCTTTTACTAGAAATTTTAAACACCTGGAGCCAGGATACCTGCATGTGGCTGTACCTGAACAAGCAGGTTAAGGTCTAAGATGCATAATCAGGAGTAAAACCATCATCCAAGTAAGGAGCCTAAAGTGCCATGAGAAGCCCAGGTGCAACATGAGCAGGAAAGCGAGAAACAGTAGGATAAAATAGATGAGTGGGAAGGAAATAACTCTGGCGGTTCTTGGTGCCTGGCTGGGCTTTTGTGAGTTTACAGCAGATTTTTGTGCTGGCAACTGAGCTGTATCTGCATACAAGGTGCAAACAGAGGACTCACCAAATTCTCTCCTCAGGGTCCCTACCTTGAGAGCTGCTTTCAGGGTAGCCCAGCCTTAAAGCCAAGCATTTCTAGGTATTTATAACTGTCCCTTTTGGTGTTGGGTTTAGCTAGGCTAAGCTAAAGAGGGACTCTGCTTACCTGGAAGTTGAAAAATGGCTTCGGGTAGGCCTGTGCTGAGAGCAGCCAGTATGTAAAGTGCAAGTCTTGAGAACATGGATAGGTCTCTCCCCAACATTAAGCATGTTTTCTTACCTGCTATTTGGGACCAGTAATACCTACACAACCTCTCTCCCACCAATCCTGTGCTCCAATGAGGTCCATTTTCATTTCTCCTACTGGAAAATGCAGTAGATGCTAGATGTTAGAAAACTTTTTAGAATTTGTAAAAGGCTATAGAAATGAAAGGTGGTAATATTATTAAAATGCTTTGGCACTGATTGTCTGTGAGGACCCTGTGAAAAGACATTTGTACTTGCCAGCAGCAAGACCTTACACTGTGACAAACCAGTCATTAGACACAGTGACTTAAGAGTTTTATTTTTGATATGTGTTTATGCCTTAGAATTAAAAAAAATTAATATTTATTCTTGAGAGAGAGAGAGAGAGAGAGAGAGAGAGAGAGACAGAGCATGATCAGGGGAGGGGCAGAGACAGAGGGAGACACAGAATCTGAAGCAGTCTCCAGACTCTGAGCTGTCAGCGCAGAGCCTGACACGGGGCTTGAACACAAACCGTGAGATCGTGACCTGAGCCGAAGCTGGACGCTCAGCCGACTGAGCCACCCAGACGCCTCAGTGTTTAGAATTTTTAAAACTTTTCATGCTTAAAGGAATTCACTCTCTTGATCCTCTCAATTCCTCAATCTCAGTTTCTCTGCCTGAAACTCTAAATTTTTTGAACTCTCTCTGTCTAATGGCCTTTCTCTCCTTCTCTCTCCCTGTCTCTCTCTGTCTGTTTCTTAATACCATGTTCCTGGCCTTGGCAGAATACATATGGCTTCATGTGACTTCATTCTTATCTGATTATGCTCATGGCAGCCACTACTCAGAGTGATTGTGGGAAGTTTATAGAAATACTCCGTAGCCTCCCATCCTCTGGCTTGAGAATCAGGGAGTATCATCTCCATTGGTAAACGTGGACCTGAGTTTCAGTGTGTAGAGCCCATCAGTAGCAGTAGGAGGAGTCTCTGTCTGCTCTCCTGGAAGTTATATCAGAGACCTGCCTTAGAGAGAGAGAGAGAGAGAGAGAGAGAGAGAGAGAGAGACCTGCCTTCCTGGCTTTGGTTTGTGTATGATTGTGTGATCTTGGGCAATCTCTTCATTTCTATGGCCTCAACTTCTTTTTCTCTTAATTTAGTTAGTTAACATGTTGTGCAATATTGACTTCAGGAGAAGAATTCAGTGATTCCTCTCTTATGAAAACACGGAGTGTTCCTACATATCATATTGAAACTGGCAAAATATAAGGAAAAAGAACTTTGAAAGCAGCTAGGATTAAAAGGTCTTGACATACAAAGGGAGACCATTCAGAGTGGTTACAGATCTAGGTACTGAAACTTGGCAGGCCAGAAAGGAATGACAGGAAATCTTCAAAGTGATGAACAGAAAAAATATGCATCCAAGAATCTCTATCCAGCAAGCTTGTCGTTCAGAATAGAAGGAGAGATAAAAGTCTTCCCAAATAAACAAAAATTGAAAGAATTCATCACCACTAAACCAGCCCTACAAGAAATTCTAAAGGAGAACTCTATGAGGGAAATGTTGCAAGGAACAAAGATACCAGAGACACCACCACAAACATGAACCTTACAAAATATACAAAGGCTCTAAACCCACATATTTCAATAATAACACTGAATGTAGATGGGCTTAATGCTCCAATCAAAAGACATAGGGTAGCAGAATGGATAAAAAAACAAAATTCATCTATTTGCTGTCTGCAAGACATGCATTTTAGACTGGAGGACACCTTCAGATTGAAAGTAAGGGGATGAAGAAATATCTATCATGCTACTGGAAGCCAAAAGAAAGCTGGAGTAGCCATACTCATATCAGACAAACTGGACTTTAAAGTAAAGGGAGTAAGAAGGGATAAAGAAGAGCATTATATAATAATTACAGTGTCTATCCATCAGTAAGAGATAACAATTATAGATATCTATGCACCGAATATGGTAGCACCCAAATACATACAACAATCACAAACAGAAACAATCTTATGGGTAAGAATGTGCTAATAGCAGGGGGCTTTAATTCTCCACTTAGAGCAATGGATAGATCAACTAGACAGAAAACCACTTAAGACACATGGACTTGAATGACACATTGGACCAGATGGATTGGACAGATATATTTAGAACTCTAAACCTTGGGGCTATGGAATTCACTTTCTTCTCATGTACGCAGGACACATTCTCCAAAATAGATCACATATTGAGTCATAAAATAGCCCTCAAGAAATATAAAAGGAATGAGATCATACCATGCACATTTTCAGATCACAATGCTATGAAAATTGAAGTAAGCTACAGGAAAAAGTCTGGAAAACCTTCAAAAAAAGGAAGGTTAAAGAACACCTTACTAAAGAACGAAGGGGCCAATCAGGCAATTAGGGAAGAAATATAAAAATATATGGAAACAAATAAAAATGAAAATATAACAATCCAAACTCTTTGGTATGCAGCAAAGGCAGTCCTAAGAGGAAAGTACATTGCACTCCAGGCCTATTTCAATAAAGTAGAAAAAGAGCAAATACAAAATCTAACAGCACATGTAAAGGAACTAGAAGGAGAGCAACAAAATCACCCAAAACCCAGCAGGAGAAGAGAAACAATAAAAATCAGGGCAGAAACACAATATAGAAACCATAAACACAGTTGAACAGATCAATGAAATCAAGAATGGTTATTTGAAAAAAATAAACAAATTTGACAAAACTCTAGCCAGGCTTCTCAAAAAGAATAGAGAGAGCACCCAAAGAGACAAAACCATGAAACCAAATGGATTTATTACAACCAATCTGTCATAAATACAAGCAATCATCAGGGAATACTACGAAAAACTATATGCTAACAAACTGGACAACTTAAATGGACAAATTCCTAAACACACACACACTACCAAAATTCAAAAGGAAGAGAGAAAATCTGAACATACTCATAAGTAGTGAAGAAATTGAATCAGTTATCAAAAATCTAGCAACAAATAAGAGCCCTGGGCCAGATGGCTTCCCTGGGGATTTCTACCAGACATTAAAATCAGAGTTAATACCCATTCTTCTCAAGCTATACAAAAACTAGAAATCAAAGGAAAATTTCTGGACACATTCTACGAAGCCAGCATCTCTTTGATTCCCTAGCCAAACAGAGACCCCGTCAAAAAAGAGAACTACAGGCCAATATTGTTGATGAATACGGATGCAAAAATCCTCAACAAAATACTTGCAAATCT
>JAESUZ010004374.1:0-66447 GCA_017311185.1 Proteles cristata cristata
CTGACTGCCAGCTCAGAGCCTGGAGCCTGTTTCAGTCTGTGACTCCCTCTCTCTCTCTGACCCTCCCTGCTCATGCTGTCTCTCTCTCTCTCTCCTAGAAATAAATAAAACATTAAAAAAAAAAAAAGAAAAGAAAAAGTAAACCAAAGCTGGAGGCAATATAATTCTGGACTTTAAGCTGTACAACAAAGCTGCAGTCATCAAGACAGTATAGTACTGGCACAAAAATAGACACTTAGATCAATGGAACGGAATAGAGAACCCAGAAATGGACCCACAAACTTATGGCTAACTAATCTTTGACAAAGCAGGAAAGAATATCCAATGGAATAAAGTCTTTGCAGTGAACGGTGTTGGAAAACTGGACAATGACATGCAGAAGAATGAACCTAGACCACTTACACCATACACAAAATTATATTCAAAATGGATGAAAGACTTAAATATGAGACAGGAAACTATCAAAATCCTACACAGAAAACAGGCAACAACCTCTTTGACCTTGACTGCAGAAACTTCCTACTTGACGTGTCTCCAGAGACAAGCAAAAATGAACTATTGGGATTTCATCAATATAAAAAGCTTCTGTACAGCAAAGGAAATAATCAGCAAAACTAAAGTCAACTTATGAAATGGGAGAAGATATTTGCAAATGACATATCAGATAAAGGGTTAATATCCAAAATCTATAAATAAATTATCAAATGCAACACTCAAAAAACTGATAATCTAGTGAAGGAATGGGCAGAGGCATGACTGGACAGTTTTCCAAAGAAGGCATCCAGATGGACAACAGACACATGAAAAGATGCTCCACATCACTCATCATCAGGGAAATACAAGTCAAGACCACAATGACATACCATCTCACACCTGTCAGAATGGCTAGAATGAACAACTCAGGAAACAATAGATGTTGATGAGGACGTGGAGAAAGGGAAATTCCTTTGCACTGTTAGTGGGAATGCAAACTGGTGCAGCCACTCTGGAAAATAGGATGGAGTCTCTTCAAAAAAGTAATTGTGCTACTAAGAATTCATCCAAAGGATTAAAAAATGCTGATTTGAAAGGGCACATGCACCCCAATGTTTACAGCAGCACTACTGACAACAGCCAAATTATGGAAAGAGCCCAAATGGCCATCGACTTACAAATGGATAAAGAAGATGTGGTATACACACACACACACACACACACACACACACACACACACACACACACACTGGAATATTACTCAGTGATCAAAAAGAATGAAATCTTGCCATTTGCAACAACATGGACGGAACTAGAATGTATTATGTCAAGCAAAATAAGTCAGAGAAAGACAAATATAAGGCATCACTCATGTGAATTTAAGAAACAAAACAGATGAACATAGGGAAAGGGAAGGAAAAATAGGATAAAAACAGAGGGAGGCAAACCATAAGAGACTCTTAAATATAGAGAACAAACTGAGGGTTCATGGACAGGTGTTGGGCGGGGGGATGGGCAAAATGGCTGATGGGCATTAAAGAGAGCATTTGTTGGGATAAGCACTGGGTATTATATGTAAGTGGTTAATCACTAAATTCTACTCCTCAAATCATTATTACACTATATGTTAACTAGGATTTAAATTAAAAAAAAAAAAAAAAACCTAAAATCTGGGCTTCCTAACTGTAGTAAGGATGTCAGGATGGCCCCACTTCCACCATACACACAATAGGGGCTAGAGGACATAACCTAATAATCACAGGTCAGGTAGATACAATTATTATAATGAGCAGGAGGGTTAGAGTGGAAGAACCATCTATAAGAGTTGTAGAAGTGGGTAGTCTCCACCTCATGCATAAGTTGAGCTGATGCTGCACCGCCCAAGGCCTCACATGTCACATTGTTATCATAGGCCATTGTATTATGGCTCAAGGGCTCCAGGTAAACAAAGAGGGGCCTGGCATTCCAAGGGTTTAGAAATTACCTTCCAGAAGCTGAGGAAAAAGGGCCAACTTCTCTCTGGACAAGAAAGAGTTAATTTTCTCCCCAGGACTTTCATCTACATGTACCTCTACCCTTCTGTTACACCAACTTCAGACCAAACTGGGTGTGTGAGCATTGCTGGAGAAAATCACTAGACTGTGCAGGTTGGGGTCACTTCAAATTCGTGGTCTCCAATCTCAATCACCTCAATGCCACCATAATTTTTTGATTGTGATGCCAAATCTTCATGCTATTCTAACCCCCTACCCCCTCATCTCTCCTCCCTCAGTTTAAGCATACTTAGTCCAAGGTCATCAAGCTTGGTTTTCTTCAACTATAAATTCTATAGGATGAAAAATGATCCGTATCCAAGCCACTGTTACTTTTTTCACTTAAAAAAAAAAAAAAAAACTGTTTTAGGGGCACCCGGATGGCTCAGTCTGACTCTTGATTTTGGCTCAGGCCACAATCTCACGGTTCATGAATTAGAGCCCAGCAATGGGTTCAGTGTCAGGTTCTGCTCTGGGCTCTGTGCTAAAGGCACAGAGCCTGCTTAGGATTCTTTCTCTCTCCCTGGCTCTCTCTCTGCCCTTCCCTGGCTTCCACTCTATTGCTCTGTCTCTCTCAAAATAAATAAATAAACATTTAAAACATTTAAAAGCCACATCAGTGCTTTACTTTTTATTTTAACCCCTAAATATGCAGTAAATACTATAGTTTAAATTTACAAGTTTTGTGAACTTTTAAAAATAAATGAAACCATTCTGCCTTTTAAAAAATTAGAAAAGCTACTGAAGTTCTTCCTATTTGAGGTCATAATTCCATAGATCCTTTAGCCCTTTACCCTCCAATTTCTTTTAGGATCTTACTTCATCAGCCACCTCTTCCCCTAATGTTCTTTCTACTAGTTCCTTGCTGTCACACTATAGATACACTTAGGCTTCCTGTGATCTTCTCCCTGCGGTGACATCTCCTTTGATACTTTGTATTCCTTTAACTTCTGAGCAATTTCTTCCCTCTACATCTTTTTCAAACTTCTCAAAAGAATAGCAGATAGTCATTGCCACCACTTTGTTTCCAAATATAGTTGTGACATCAATTACCCTGATGTTATATCTGTCAAATACCAAAATTATCTTACATTAAAAATAAAGATATTTCCTGCAATTAGTTTTCTTAAAAAGCTTTTTATTCTACCTCCTTCAAAGCTAGAATATTCTGTTCATAGTGGTTCTACTTCCTGATCTCCCTCATTCACTCTTCAGTCCCCTGCAATCTTGATTTTGCCTAATACCCTTCACTAAAACTGATCCCATCAAGGTTATCCCTAACTGCCAAATTCCATTGTCATTTCTTCAGTCTCTTTTGAGTGTTGCCACACTCACCTGGGTCTGTTCATTCTCTGATCATTCTCTCCCTATCTTCCTGTTTCTACTCAATGTAGCTGTCCCAGGGCTTGCCCTGAGCCCTCTATTCTTCTATTCACTCACCTGGGATGATTCTATCCTCTTTGAAGGTTTTAGGTAACATTTATATGCCAATGACTCCCAAATTTATATCCCAGTCTTATCTATTGAGCTTTAGATACAAATGTATGTTGGTTAGAGACATAACACTTGTCTCTGCTTGTCTAAGACTGAACACTTCACCCTGATTCTAACCCTAGAAACATCAAAATACCTCTAAATTAGAAGACCCCTAGCCATCTGGTCACCCAAAATAGAAACTTGGGAGTCATTCCTGGCTTCTCTTTGTGTCTTGTCTTCCTCCAAACTGTTCTCCGCATTGCCATCTGACCTCTTCCGACCCCTTTAGCTCCATCTCTCACCTCTCTCCCAACCACACATTCTCTGCCTGTTTCAATCACCTATGAATTTATTTTGCTATTTTGTGGCTCCGTGACTCTTTAGAAATTTCTTTTGGAATGCCTTTTCCTACTCCTTTGCCTTTTAAATTTCTATTTATCTTTTGATTTTAGATTTTTATTCTGCCATCTTTATCATATTACTTGCCATTCTGAGCCTTGGGTCATCTCATAAGTATGCCTTATAGGGCTATAGTTAAGTCACTGACACAAAGATGTTGAGATGGAGAGGGTGGTAGAACACCAGAGCATCCTGCTAGAAACCTGCCTCCAGGTTAACATTGATCCTCTATCCAATAATATTCATCCATAAGTGAAACACCTAACTGCAATTTTATCCTTCTCAAATTTCTTGTATTTACCCCAAGGGATGGGGTGTTTCTAAAATAAAGCCATACTATATTTTCCCCCTTCCACATTATGGGGCACTGATGTTACAAGTAATAGAAATATAATCCTTTTTGGATGACTCTGAAAAAAGTAGTTGACTGTAATAACTAAAAAAAGAAAATAAAAAATGGCTTCAGGAATGTCTACCATCAGGGCTCAAGTGATGGCATCAGGTTCCAATCTCTTGTTCACTCCTTGGCTCCTCCATTGCTCTGTCAAACTCCCCCCACATGATGGCAAGATGGCCAGTGGCAACTCAGGATGACCTCATCAACCCCTGCTGGAAAAAAAAAAAAAAAGAATGCTTATTTACTTACAGCTCTGGCAAAAATTCAGGATTAGCTTGATTGCAATGATTTGTGTTCTATGTTTTTTTTCCTGACCGGATCATTATAACCAGGAATGTAAGAAACACTGCTTGGTCAGGACTCAATCTGCAGTGGGGTTAGTACCCCCAACCACATGGCCAGAGAGTGTACCAAGGGAGTTCCCTCCTAGAAAATCAGCGCTATAACCAGAGGTGGAAGGCTGAACAGGCAAAAACAATGGATGTTCTACTTCTCAACTGTGGAGATGAGTGATATGCAGAAGTAGTTCTTCAGTTACACTCCAGGAATGGCATTAGTATCTAATTATGGGTGAAAGAATGGCTCAAAATAGATCATTTCGAAATCAAATTACCATTTTGGACAGGCATCCTCTAATATTCAATTAGTTTATAGCTAACCAGTGGCAATCCTGTGGTGATTTAAACCAGGATGCCCTACGTTCAAATCCTGGTTCAGCCCTTTCCTAGCTGTATTGTTTTAGGTAGGTGACTCAACTTTGCTGAGTGTCAGTTTCAAGAACAAAAATATCACCTAAGAGTTGCTATAGGAATTAGCGATGATGTATATGAATCACTTAGCATAGTACTTAGCATGGGATATGCCATCAATCAATAAAACATAATTATTAATACAGCACATTAAGTTACCTTGGAGTAATTTTCAAGTAGTTATTCTATCCTGGTATTTCATCAGAAATTAACATTGTATAAAGAACATGATTCCTAATCTATAAACTGTGGAATTTAAGAAATACAATAAGAATTAGCACAATTTCTATTCAGGACCCCATTCTCTTAGGGCAGAAAAAAACTAATTTTAATCAATTTGGAAACCTCTCTCCCTACTATAATTTTCTGGAGCTGACCTAATTTCCAGGGGGCTTGAATACTGCTTAACTCCTCTTCTCCTTCAGCCTTTTGTACACCAGAACTTCACTGTCTTAACTACACTTCCATTGTTAGCACCCACAGACTGTTGCTAAGATTTGTCTCTTGCACATCCATTTAGCCCCTTCAGACCAATGGTTCTTTTTAATATGCTTACGCTGAACCTGGGGGGCTGGGGATAGGAGTCAGAGGGGATCATGGAAATCTTTCTGCTGTATCTGTATCCTTCATAAGGCTGTTTCTAACCTGGTTTGCCTAAATGAATCATGCAGTTGTTTTCTGACATGGAGTTAAGTAGAGAACAAGACCCTTTGTTATTAGGTTTCCCGGACCTACTTAGAGTCTTTCCATCCTTTCTAGCATTCAGAGCACTAAAATAATCTTTAAGACTTCCATTTAACTTTCAGTATCTAAATCCATTTAAGACTTTACATCAACAGTCGTATATGGGAATTCTTCACACCCAATGAAGATTAATTAAAAACAGAAGCATGCACGATCATTCATCAGAAGTTATCTTCCATCCAGATATTTAAAAAAACTCCAACCAAAAAACCTTTCAATCAGACTATGAAAAACATAGTATATACATATAACATACTGTGTACCTAAATAGGTCTTGTTTCTCCAACAACTTCAGAAGGAAATGAATGCTTAAGTAGAGCAAATGTGCTGCATAGTGATGGCAGTAGCCAGCAAGCAGATGACAAAGCTTCTAGACTACTGTTCCTGTCTATAATGTTGAACTTTAATATTTTAACTATTATAACTACTTTGAATAAGAAAAAGTCAATACTTAATAGTTAAACATTTTTTCAAGTTTATTCTTTCTTCCAGGAGTTCAGGTCTATAATAGCGATAGTTTGCCTGGGTCTTAGGTCAAATATTTATTTTAAAATAGGCTATTTAGCCTTCAGCTCAAATGTTCTGAGCTCCTCTAAAATATTATCTCCTCCTTAATGATTTTCTGGTAAAAATAGCAAAGAACCAAATGTTTTTCTTCACTAACCGTCGTCAGTACCGAGACTTTGAGGTCTTTGCTCTGTGATTAATATGGACATTTACAGTTTCTGGGTAAGCTTGGCCCTTCTCTGCTGGCTTCTTTTGATGCCCCTGTTCCAGCTCTTCTCATATCTGCTTTTAAAAAGTTGTCTGTTTTGGATCTTAAATTCCTCAACCAAATGATACATAACTTTCCAAGGTCCTCACACACATACTTGGCAATTGTGAGTTCTCAGGAAAGTCAATGTGACAATGACCTCAAACCCTAAGACAGAGACCACCCCCACGACTGGAAAATTAAGCAAGTTTTCCGTTATAATTATGATCTTTCGTAGTTTTCAGAAAGTATCCTCATATTTTTTATAAATTCTGCAGTTCAAAGGCCAAAGAGAAGATGTAAGACGCGCCCAGACAACCAAAGTGCACGCCTTATTTTTAAATTTTATTTTTTTAAGTTGTAAAATAAATATAGACCATATTATAGAAAATTTTAGCAAATAAAGAAAAAGCCACACGCCACCGTCCGAAAGTAGCATTTACCTCACTTGCATGAATTCCTACCGGTTTTCTACCCCGCTCTCACCAAGCCACCTGCGACCTTGACCCTCGCCGCGCAGCCGGAACCGCAGCGCTCGGGGCGGCGCTACCGCGCACGGGTGCGCCGTCGCCATGGTAACCGCGGAAGCCAGGGACCTGGGGAGCGGTGAGTCGGCGTCCCGCGCGGGGGGCCCCGGTGGGCGCTCGGGGTGGGAACCGGGGGACGAATGGGCGTCTTTGCGTACTGCAGCTGGGGCAGGAGCGGGAGGGGAAGGGGCTTCAGCCGCGGCGTCCTTAGGGTTTGCCTCTGCCAGGGCGTTCCCTCGCGGCCCTCGCCCCGCGGACAGCCTCGGAGATCTCGGTGGGTCCCTCAGTGATTCAGGCCGGAAGCGAACTCAGGCGTCCAGAAGTGACTGGCGCCAGCCCCGCCGGCCCTCCTGGGACGCGCCGTGTGGCCGCCACTCTGTTTCCTCTTCTTCAGGCCTTCCTTTGTTTAACCCCCGGGGCCCAGGGCTGCCCTTTAGGGTCTTCTCCTTGAGCTGGGACTTAAAATTCTGGAGGGACCACGTTTTTTGAAGAAAAAATTCAAGTAGCTTAAAAGGCCCTTAAGATCTATTCATCTGTCATAACTCAAGCTATGTGCCTCCTTGCCCTTTGTTGATGCTTCTCCTTCCCTGGTTTGCCCTTTTCTCCTCATTTTGAAACTCCTACTCTTCCATGGTGAGGGGTCACCACTTCTGGGAAACCTTTTTTGAACCTCCTGACTCTCCCGAGTGTAATTTAGCTGTCCAGCCTCTTTACCCTCAGAGCTCTGTTTATCTCCATTATATCCCTTATCTCACTCTAAGCTGTTTACTTACTTGTGGCTTCCTGGGAATGGCCTATTGGGTGAGACCGTGGCCTACGTGGTTTTCTATTATTAGTGCCTTAGCAGCCTGAAAAGAGTTCACACTTTATAATTAAAAGGAAGAGTTATAGACTTGTTTCCCAGCGCTAATTAAGTAAAGCAGAGCAGGTGCTATTCTCATTTCACAAATAAGGAGAGGGAGTTGAGAAAAGTCACGTAATTAATAAATGCCAAAATAAAGACTAAAGCAGGGTCCCTCTGACTCACAGAAATAAGGCGCCCCTCACTTTTAAAATAGTTACTGATCCCGGGATGCTTGGATGGCTTAGTCGGTTGAGGATCTGACCCTTGATTTCTGCTCAAGTCATGATATGGTTAGTGTGAAGGAGGCCTGCTTAGGGCCTCTGTGCTGACTGTGCAGAGAAACCTTGTGCTTGGGATTCTCTCTCGCTCCCTCTCTACACCTCCCCCGTGTTCTCTATCTCTCAAAATAAATGAATGAACTTAAAAAAAAAATACATTGATTCCATGTGAATGCAAACTGGTGCAGCCACTCTGGAAAACAGTATGGAGGTTCCTCAAAAAATTAAAATTGAACTACCCTATGACCTAGCAATTGCACTACTAGGTATTTATCCATAGGATACAGGTATGCTGTTTTGAAGGTGCACATGCATCCCAGTGTTTATAGCAGCACTATGAAAAATAGCCAAAGTATGTAATGAATCCAAATGTCCATTGATGGATGAATAGATAAAGAAAATGTGGTAAAAATATATACAATGGAGTATTACTTGGCAATCAAAAAGAATGAAATCTCGCCATTTGCAACTACGTGGACAGAACCAGAGGGTATTGTGCTAAGCGAAATTAGTCAGAGAAAGACAAATATCATATGAGTTCACTCATATGAGACTTTAAAATACAAAACAGATGAACATAAGGGAAGGGAAGCAAAATAATGTAAAAACAGGGAGGGGGACAAAACAGAGACAAAATATGGAGAACTAACAAAGGGTTCTGGGAGGGATTGTGGGAGGGGTTGATGGTATAAATGGTTAAGGGGCTTAAGGAATCTCCTGAAATCATTATTGTACTATATGCTAACTAACTTGTATGTGAATTTAAAAAAATTATAACATTCACATTACAGTATGAATTAAAAGGCCCTGAAAATTTGTCAATGTCCATAACATATTTTTAGTCTACAGGTAATCGTTGAGTAACTCCTTATAAATTCCATAATACATCAAGAGAGGGGTCCATCATTCTTTGTGAGATTATTTGTCATAAGTCAACTGAAATCATTTCATCTTAAAAAATTAAGATGATCCCAAAGAGCTTTCCTTTATGTGGGTTATATCTAGCCCTGCAGTAAGCATTGAAAATATAAAAAGATTAGAAATTAAAACATAATTAAAAATATGTTTATCAATTCTTTTAACAATAAAAAATAAAAACCCATTATATGTTAGATCTAAATTACATATTTCTCATGAAAAATAAGTATTTTCTAAAACAAAAATATTAGTGAGGAAGTGGAGTTAAATATTTCAATATATAGAATATTGATAAAAGGAAGAAAGGAAAAGCTATATTATTGTGATCATGCTATTAGTACTTATATTAATAAGACTTCAATGTTATAAGAAGAAAAAAATAATAAAAAATAGAATTCTTGGGGTGCCTGGGTGGCTCAGTCGGTTAAGCATTAGAGTTTGGCTTAGGTCATGATCTCACAGTTCGTGGGTTCGAGCCCCATGTCAGCCCCACGTCTGTGCTGACAGCTAGCTCAGAGCCTGGAGCCTGTTTCAGATTCTGTATCTCCCTCTCTCTCTGACCCTTCCCTGCTCACGCTCTCTCTCTCTCTCTCTCTCTCTCAGAAATAGATAAAACATTAAAAAAAATAGAATTCTTTGCTCTGTCTTCAAAAGACAGTATGATGGACACAATCATCAATAGACAAATGTATGACAGGAGAGTTTACTTTTATGCTCCTGATTAGATGTCTTTCAAAAGCCCTGGAAGACTTCACTTTGTCCTTTTATTTCAGAAAGGTTGATCTCAGTTTAGTCTAGATTTAGACTAGAATAATCTTGAGAGTTTGACTATAGACCAGAGTGGCTTAACTTCTAGGACTTAGGCCTAGTCCACTGGTTCTCAAAGTATGGTCAGGATTCCCTGGGGATCCTTAAGACATTTTTCAGGGATATTACCAGTAAAGCTATCTTCATATGAATTCTTCACATTACTTGTTCACTCACATTACAGTGGTTTTCTGGAGGCTACATGACCTGTGATATCACAACATCACATGTCATGACAGAGAATGTAGAAGCAGACATGTGAACCCGTGGCTTTTCTATTAAGCCAGACATTAAAGAGATTTGAAAAAATATAAAATAATACCACTCTTCTCATTAACTTTCCCTTGTTAAGTATACTTATTTTCCATAAGCCATATTTTGTATGTTAACATATAATTGTTTTAAGGTGAACTAATAATAAATATTTTAAAGATTTATTAAGTTTTAGTTTCTAATATGGTAAATATTGGTAGATATAACCCACATAAAAATTTGGGGAGTTCTTCATTTTTAAGAGTGTAAAGGAATTTGAGAACTGTTCCCTTAATCATGTTTATTGTGGGCTGACTTGGAAATTAAGCTCCATTCAAGGGTTTATCAAGCAAAGCTTTGAATATTCTGGCCTGAATCATATTTCCAGATTTGATCTAGTTTATGTACAATCTCTGAATTAACTTGAGACCAGACTGATCTCTAGATGCAGAATAATCTGTCTATAATCAAGTGTTTGGTGGTGGTAGAGTAGCCCCATTTACTCACACCTTCCATAGGACAACTGTGTATTAATGAGAAAGAAGAAATAATAGCATTACCATCTTTGTTTTTGCTTTGTGAATGCTTTTGCTGGGGGAATGGTGATATCATGATGATGATAAGTTTTGCTAACTGAATACTCACCACGTGCTTGGCATATGCATCATCTAATATATTCTAACAGAACAATCATATAAACCAGGTCTGGTGTTATTCCTACAAGAGTTTAGGTAAATCACCCAGTATTATGCAGCTAATAAATTGCAGGAGTGGATTGTGAGCTTAAGTCTTTCTGACTCCAAAACCATTGTTGTTGGCTGTGAAGAAAAGCAATGAGAATTGCAAACTTGACGTTAAGTCATTGCACACATACATGTCAAGAATTGTGACAAGTCTAAAAGTGACACAAGAGAAATATAAGGCTCGATTCTTGTACCTACTCAGTTTATAGCCTAATTAAGTAGATCTCTTCTATACTTGAAACAAACAAAATAATATAATACAATATTTGGTAAGTTGTAGGGTACAGACTAAATATATAATGGCCTTTGAAGGTCAGAGGAGGCAGAGACCCCTGTGCATTCTAGAAAGGACTCGAGGAAAGTTTAAGGAAGAAAATAGGTTTATAGCTTGCCCTAAATAGGATTTGGCGAGTAGGAATGGAGGAGAAAAAAATAAAGTATTATAGGCCTAATAGCAGGAATAGAGCTATAAATAGGATTTTCTCAGTATCTTCAAGGTCTCATATCTGGGCCCCTACTAGGCCAGTGAGGAAAAGTGTTTTAAACACATTTCGCCTCTGTTCTCTAAGGTTTGAATCTGGATATCTATAGCAGATATATTCCAGAAGATCACAATGTTATTAACAGGGTGACAGAACAACTTATTGTGTAAGAGGAATAGATACCTTTGACAGTAATAGAGGGTGCTATTAAAAATTACAGCAGGAGAACAGATGGAGCTGGAACTGCCCTGGGTACATTGAAACATATGTCACCCAAGCTATTAACCGCAAACACATGCTGTCTAACTTCTGCTAAATTCTCTCTTGTTGATTTCCTAGTATAGTTCCGTAGAGGTTATTCAAAACTAATGCTTTTTCACAGTGCAGCTTGTACCCCATTAGTGGGTCATGAAATCAATTTGGCGGGTGACACCCAGCCTTAAAAACTATAAGGGAAATAAAATATCAGTATATTACATGTAGTAAGGATAAATAGTATTTTGGTTAATAACATATATGCAAGAATACCCTTATAATCCAATGTTCTCAGGACAAAGTATCCATTACTACTGAATAATAAGTTATTAATAGGAGTTATATATATATATAATATACATGTAACATATGTATATATGTATTATATATATATTATATATGGAAATAAACATATATTTACATATGGAAATTTTTTTTTTTTCTAGGAGAGAGAGAGAGAGAGACAGCGTGAGCAGGGGAGGGTCTGAGAGAGAGGGAGTCACAGACTGAAACAGGCTCCAGGCTCTGAGCTGGCAGTCAGCACAGAGCCCGACGCGGGGCCCGAACCCACGAACAGCGAGATCATGACCTAAGCGAAAGTCGGACGCTTAACCGACTAAGCCACCCAGGCGCCCCTACATATGGAAAATTTAAACAAGATATCATAAGCTAATATATACTATATAATACAAATAAAAGTTATATATACTAGGGGCACCTGGGTAGCTCAGTTGGTTGAGTGTCTGACTTCAGCTCAGGTCATGATCTCCCAGTTTGTGAGTTCGAGCCCCACATCAGGTGCTGACAGCTCAGAGCCTGGAGTCTGCTTCAGATTTTGTGTCTCCCTCTCTCTCTGCCCTTGCTTCCCCTCCCTATGTTCATCTGCTTTGTATCTTAAAGTCCATATATGAGTGAAGTCATGATATTTGTCTTTCTCTGATTAATTTCACTTAGCACAGTACACTAGTTCCATTCACATAGTTGCAAATGGCAAGATTTCACTCTTTTTGATTGCCGAGTAATACTCCATTGTGTATATGTAAGTAAGTAAGATGTAAGTAATGATGTAGTATGAAACATCTGGGAAAGCGTAATTCCTTCTCACTGGATGCAAGCATGTACACAGCCATTAGCTTACACAGATAATTTAGACCAGGAAGTGGGTGTCCTGTCTAAATACATATATATTATTTAATATATTATATTGTATATAGTATATATAATTTTCCATATGAATCTAGCCCATGTTGATCTCTTTCTTCTTCTGTTCCTGTTGAATTTACTGTTATAATTATTTTCAGCCAATTAAGTGCTTTCATCCTATCTATATTATCAGTTGACTAAAGAAAGAAAGAAACAAATATTGATCTGTGAGGATTTGTATTACTTTTTTTTTTTTTTTGCCTCAGGTATTTTTGGAGTTCATGGAGCCAGAAGGACCTCCAGAGTCAGAGAGTTCAGAAAGATCAATATTTTTCTCACAACAAGAAGAAGATGAAGCAGAAGATGACGGTGATGATGAAGGAGAAGCGAAAGAGCCAGAGGGAACAGACACCCTTAATCCTCTCTTACCACCTGCTCTCACAGGGGATGTAGAAGGTCTGAAGAAGATTTTTGAAGATCCTGAGAACCCCCATCATGAACAGGCCATGCAGCTACTCTTGGAAGAAGACATCATTGGGAGAAATTTGTTGTATGCAGCTTGCATGGCTGGGCAAAGTGATGTGATTAGAGCTTTGGCAAAATATGGTGTGAATCTAAACGAAAAAACCACCAGAGGTATTTTGTCTTTTTTCTCTCATCAGTATTACTTATGACTACCTAAAGATGCTCTGTACCATATATATTTAAAGTTGAATAAATTTGATGTGCCAGCTTATATTTTACATACATATGTATGCATATAAATATATGGGTATGTGTATACATGATGATATAGCATAGTAGTTAAGTACATAGACTTCACTCTTAATTAGCAGTGTGACTTGGGCAAGTTACCTATTCTTTTTGTGCTTCTGTTTCTTCATCTGCAAAACGGGGATAATAATTGTATTCTTCTTGTAGGATGTTGTGTGGATTAAAAAAGGTAGTAAATATAAATATCACAGTAGTTGGCAATACTAAGTTGATATATAGTAGGTGCTTAGTAATATTACCACACCTTTGAAGATTTTTTAGTTTTGTAGTCATGATCTACTTAGCTCTTTTTATTCAGTCACTTTTTTTTTTCAGATTGCAAATATGGTCGTTGAAGAATATTAAAAATAGCAATGTCTTCCAGCAAATAGGGAATATGCATTTAAAAACATTAAAAAATTTTTTTTAATATTTATTTATTTTGAGAGAGATAGAGAGACAGAGTGTGAGCAGGGGATGGGCAGAGAGAGGGAGTTACAGAATCTGAAGCAGGCTCTAAGCTCCAAACTGTCAGCACAGAGACCGACACGGGCCTCAAACTCCTGAACTACGAGATCATGACCTGAGCCAAAGTCAGACACTTAACCAATTGAGCCACCCAGGTGTCCCCTGCCAAATTTTAAAAAATATTTATTTATTTTTGAGAGAGAGAGACAGACAGACAGACAGACAGACAGACAATGTGAGAGGAGGAGGGGCAGAGAGAGGGAGACACAGAATCTGAAGCAGACTCCAGGCTCTGAGCTGTCAGCACAGAGCCTGATATATGGGGCTCGAACTCACAAAGTGTGAGATCATGATCTGAGCTGAAGTCAGACACTTAACTGACTGAGCCACCCAGGCACCCCATGAATATGTATTTTCTTAATGCTCCCATGGAACATTTTAAAAAATTGATCACAATTAAGTCCATAAAGTATCAACAAATATCAAAGAATCTACAGCATCTAATCTCACAAATGAGATTAGAAAGCAGTAACAAAAAGATAACTGAAAATCCCTTGTAATTTTGGAAACAAAAGCACTCTTTAAATTATATGTTGGTTATAGAAGATATACTAGAAATTATGAAATATTTAGGTGACAAGAGGATCACTCAATGTCAGAACCTGTGGAATAAAACTAAAATTTAAATTTTGGTTTAATACATGTAATAGAATATAAGAAACATTAAAACCATAAGCAAGGCATTTCACTCAAAGAGTTAGAATAAAAGAACAACTGAATAATAATCCAAAGAAAGTAGAAAAGTAGGAAAAAGTAGAAGTAATGACACTGAAAATAAAGAAACAGTAGAGAGAATGAACAAAACCAAAATTGGTTTTGGGTATGTTGAAACATATGTTACCCAAGCTATTAACCGCAAACACAGGCTGTCTAACTTCTGCTAAATTCTCTCTTGTTGATTTGTAGTGAAGTTATATATTTGTCTTTCTCTGACTAATTTCGCTTACCATAATATACTTTAGTTCCATCCATGTTGCAAATGCCAAGATTCATCTTTTTGATTGCTGAGTAATATTCTATTGTACATATATACCACATCTTTATCCATTCATCAGTTGATGGACATTTGGGCTCTTTCTATACTTTGGCTATTGTCAATAGCACTCCTATAAACGTTAGGGGTGCATGTGCCCCTTTGAAACAGCACATCTGCATCTTTTGGATAAATACCTAGTAGTGCAATTGATGGATCATAGGATAGTTCTATTTTTAATTTTTTCAGGAACCTTCATACTATTTTCCAGAGTGGCTGCACCAGTCTGCATTCTCGCCAGCAGCACAAAAGGGTCCCTCTTTGTCCGCATTCTCACCAACATCTGTGTTGCCTGAGTTGTTAATTTTAGCCATTCTGATGGGTGTGAGGTGATATCTCATTGTGGTCTTGATTTGTATTTCCCTGATGATGAGTGATGTGGAGCATCTGCTTATGTGTCTGTCGGCCATCTGGATGTCTTCTTTGGAGAAGTGCCTGTTCATGTCTTTTGCCCATTTGTTCCCTGGATTATTTGTTTTTTGGATGTTGAGTTTGATAAACTCTTTACAGATTTTGGATATTAACCCTGTATCTGATATGTCATTTGCAAATATCTTCTCCCATCCCATCGTTGCCTTTTAGTTTTGCTGATTTCATACATTGTTTTCAAGCATGAACATTCAGAAGTTAACAGACAAATTCATACAAAGCTGTTTACAGTGCTAATGAGAGAGAGAGAGAGGAACATTTGCCAATGTAAAATGTCACAGAATCAAATCACACTTGAATCTTCAGTGACTCAACTGCTTTATCCCACACAATAAAATCTGCTCAGTGTTAAGATAAAATTCTTCTTTGGCCTATCTTCTTCCTAATCAAGGGCTTCTTTATCACCATCATCTCACACAATAGGAAAACTGACCACAGAGGCAGTTCCACAGTGGTTATCCTGGTCTTTGGCCATCATTTTGTAGCCATCCATGCCCTAGTCTGTACCCTAGCTGTTCTTGATAATCCAGCATTTATCGTTATCCAATTTTGCTTCTTTAAAGCCATAGCCAACCACTGGAACATCATGATCCAGATCTTCATTGCTGCAGTTTGGATCATAATAGATGCCATGTTCTTAGAACTGGAAAGTATCCACACTAGCATCTATACAAACAGAGATGGCCCCCCCAGTTGTCTCTGTGATAATAAGTTTCATCTAAGGAAAGAACTAGGAAGCTAGTTATTTTTTCTAAGTTTTTATTTAAATTCCAGTTAGTTAACATGCAGTGTAATATAGTTTCAGATGTGAAGTATAATGATTCAACACTTTCCTACATCACCCAGTACTCATCTCAGCAAGTGCACTCCCTAATCCCCATCACCCATTTCACTTATTTCACCCATTCCACCCCTCTCTGGTAACCATCAGTTTGTTCTCTCCTTCTTGGTTTGCCTCCCTCTCTCTTTTTCTCTCCTCTTTGTTAGTTTGTTTTGTTTTTAAAATTCCACATATGAATGAATTCATATGGTATTTATCTTTTTCTAACTGACTTATTTCACTTAGTGTAATACTCCCTAATTCCACCCATGTCATTGCAAATGGCAAGACTTCATTATTTTTGATGGCTGAGTAATATTTCATTGTGTATACATACATACATACCACATCTTCTTTACGTGTTCATCAGTCAGTGGACACTGGGCTATTTCTATAATTTGGCTATTGTAGATAATGCTGCTCTAAACATTGGGGTGCATGTATCACTTAGAATTAGCATTTTAGTATTTTTTGGATAAATACCTAGTAGTGCAATTGCTGGATCCTAGGGTAGTACTATTTTTAACTTTTTGAAGAACCTCCATACTGCTTTTCAGAGCAGCTACACCAGTTTGTGTATATTTTTGGATACTAACCCTTTATCAGATATGTCATTAGCAAATATCTTCCCCCATTCCATAGGTTGCCTTTTAGTTTTGTTGATTGTTTTTTTCCCTGTGCAGACTTTTTATTTTGATGAAGGCCAATAGTTTATTTTTGCTTTTGCTTTCCTTGTCTCCAGAGACAACAACTAGAAAGAAGTTGCTGCAGCTGATATTGAAGAGGTTACTGCCTGTCTTCTCCTCTAGGATTTTGATGGTTTCCTATCCAACATTTAGATCTTTTATCCATTTTGAATTTGGCTACTGTTATGGGTTCATTTCTGGGTTTTCTATTTGGTTCCATGGATCTATGTGTCTATTTTTGTGTCACTGCCATATTGTTTTGAATCACTACAGCTTTATAATAAAACCTGAAGTCCAGAATTGTGATGCATCTAGGTTTGCTTTTTTTTTTTTTTTAAAAAGGTTGCTTTGGCTATTTGAGGTCTTTTGTGGTTACATCCTCCTGACTTCTGGTCTTTTGGGAAATGCCTTGTTTTCTTATTGAGCCAAAGACAGATCTCTGTACTTTGTTGTTTATTGATTGTGGAACTTCCTCTGGTTCTGGCCAGGCTTTTGTCACTAAACCTGACTGTACTCAAGCAGGCATAACCAGAATGAATTACTGTTTAAAAATTTCTCTCCACATAAAATCAAACATTTATTAAGGGTGGAGCAACAGCAGGCCTTGGTGCTGAGGGCTCAGGTTATAGAAAGATGAATGAATTCAGCTTTGGACAAGTTCACAGTTTAGCAGAAAACAGATATGTAAATAAGTAATCACTATATGGTGTGATTAAGTATGAGATCGCTTAGAGGAGAGATAGGTCAACTTTACCTGGAAGTATTGGGCCTGGAAGTCAGGGAAGGTTTCATGGAGGAGGCAATGTTTCTATGGAATCCTGAAGAATGACAAAGAGTTTACTTACCAGAGAAAGGAGAGATGAGGGATAGAGCATGGCAGGCAGTGTAGTAATTGCAATATCAAATTTTAGTATTACAATATTACTCATGTTCTGGAATATTTATCCACTATTTTAGGTAACTGAAATACTGGTCTTTTTATAGGTATAATAGTATTATTTGGTATTTTTAAAAAATGACATCTGAGTCACTTATGTATTGAGAGCAATATTAATAATTTAATTGCTAAATGTATACAAAAAGTCTACAAATTTAGGTGGTCGATATTGTGGTTTTGCAAAAATTTCTGTTGTAAGAATAATTTGAGTACCAAAACTTCCCAACTAAGTAAATGTGAATCTCATCCATCGTTTTGAAACTGATCAGAAAACTGAAATAGAATCTCTTTCTGTACATGAAGAAATTAAAAAAGGCAAATATGAACCAACAATATTTTCCCTGGGGAAAAAAGTTACAGCTTACTCTTAATAAAAAGATTGCAGTGTTTGCAAAAGAGCAAAAAGCTATTTAGAGATCTCTCTCTTCAAATTAAAGGTGAAATAATTTGAAGGAAAATACTTGGTTTTAGTTTATAACCAATTCCAACTACTGTTGAATGAGAAAAACTTCAACAACTAAAAAAAATTTGTACAAAATATCTTGGTGATACTATTGACACACTTAGAAAAATTGAATCATTTTTCAATTGAAATTTTCATGATTAATTACATTTCTTTATTTTTATAGTATTTTTATCCTTAATGTTTTGGTTTTATATGGTAATTTATACTGCTAATAGAATGAAAATATACCTTAACATTTCTATTTCATACATATGATTTTGTTTGATATCTTTTTTTTTTTTACAAATAGTTTATTGTCAAATTAGTTTCCACATAACACCCAGTACTCATCCCCACAAGTGCCCTCCTCCATGCCCACCCCTCCTCCCCCCCACATCCACCAGTCCTCAGTTTTTGTCAGCATTCAAGAGTCTCTCATGGTTTGCCTCTCCCCCTTTCCCCCACCATTTCCGCCCCTTGGTCCTCTGTTAAGCTCCTCCTAATCCTCCTATACGTGCACACATATGATATTTGTCTTTCTCTGCCTGACTTATTTCGCTCAGCATCACACCCTCAAGGTCCATCCATGTTGCTACACATGGCCAGATTTCATTCTTTCTCATTGCCATGTAGTATTCCATGGTATAGATAAACCACATCTTCTTTTTTTTTTTTACTGATGGATAATTAACATTTTTTAAATTTTTTATTTATTTATTTTTTACAAATAGTTTATTGTCAAATTAGTTTCCACATAACACTCAGTGCTCATCCCCACAAGTGCCCTCCTCAATGCCCACCCCTCCTCCCCCCCACATCCACCAGTCCTCAGTTTTTGTCAGCATTCAAGAGTCTCTCATGGTTTGCCTCTCCCCCTTTCCCCCACCATTTCCGCCCTTCTTCTCCCCCTTGGTCCTCTGTTAAGTTCCTCCTAATCCTCCTATACGTGCACGCATATGATATTTGTCTTTCTCTGCCTGACTTATTTCGCTCAGCATAACACCCTCAAGGTCCATCCATGTGGCTACACATGGCCAGATTTCATTGTTTCTCATTGCCATGTAGTATTCCATGGTATAGCTAAACCACATCTTCTTGATCCATTCATCTGTTGATGGACACTTAGGCTCTTTCCAGGTTTTAGCTATTGTGGAGAGTGCTGCTATGAACATTGGGGTACATGTGCTCCTGTGCCTCAGCATTTCTGTATCCCTTGGGTAAATTCCCAGCAGTGCTATTGCTGGGTCCTAGGAGAGTTCTGTTGTTAATTTTTTGAGGAACCTCCACACTGTTTTCCAGAGGGGCTGTACCAGTTTACATTCCCACTAACAGTGTAGGAGGGTGCCCTTTCTCCACATCCTCGCCAGCATCTAGAGTTTTCTGATTGGCTCATTTTAGCCACTCTGACTGGCGTGAGGTGGTATCTCAGTGTGGATAAACCACATCTTCTTGATCCATTCATCTGTTGATGGACACTTAGGCTCTTTCCAGGTTTTAGCTATTGTGGAGAGTGCTGCTATGAACATTGGGGTACATGTGCTCCTATGCATCAACATTTCTGGATCCCTTGGGTAAATTCCTAGCAGTGCTATTGCTGGGTCATAGGGGAGTTGTATTGTTAGTTTCCTTAGGAACCTCCACACTGTTTTCCAGAGGGGCTGTACCAGTTGACATTCCCACCAACAGTGTAGGAGGGTGCCCGTTTCTCCACATCCTCGCCAGCATCTAGAGTTCTCTGATTGGCTCATTTTAGCCACTCTGACTGGTGTCAGGTGGTATCTCAGTGTGGTTTTGATTTGTATTTCCCTGATGAGGAGGGATGCTGAGCATCGTTTTATGTGTCTGTTGACCATCTGCATGTCCTCTTTGGAGAAGTGTCTGTTCATATCTTCTGCCCATTTCTTCACTGGGTTGTTTGTTTTTCGGGTGTGGAGTTTGGTGAGTTCCTTATAGATTCTGGATATTAACCCCTTATCTGATATGTCATTTGCAACTATCTTTTTCCATTCCGTTGGTCGCCTATTAGTTTTGTGGGTTGTTTCCTTGGCTGTGCAGAAGCTTTTAATCTTGATGAGGTCCCAACAGTTTATTTTGGCTCTTGATTCCCTTGCTTTTGGGGATGTGTCAAGTAAGAAGTTGCTGCGGTGGAGGTCAAAGAGGTTGTTTCCTGCTTTCTCCTCTAGGGCGTTGATAGTTTCCTGTCTCACGTTCAGGTCCTTTATCCATTTTGAGTTTATTTTTGTGCATGGTGTGAGAAAATGATCTAGTTTCATTCTTCTGCATGTTGCTGTCCAGTTCTCCCAACACCATCTGTTAAAAGGCTGTCTTTTTTCCATTGGATATTCTTTCCTGCTTTGTCAAAGATCAGTTGGCTGTATACTTTTGGGTCCACTTCTGAGTTCTCAATTCTGTTCCATTGGTCTATGTGTCTGTTTTTGTGCCAATACCATACTGCCTTGATGATGACAGCTTTGTAGTAGAGGCTAAAGTCTGGGATGGTGATCCCTCCCGTTTTGGTTTTATTTTTCAGGATTACTTTGGCTATTCGGGGTCTTTTGTGGTTCCATACAAATTTTTGGATAGTTTGTGCTAGTTTTGAGAAGTATGCTGGTGCAATTTTGATTGGAATTGCATTGAATGTGTAGAGTGCCTTAGGTAGTAATGACATCTTAACTTTATTTATTCTTCCTATCCATGAGCATGGAATGTTTTTCCATTTCTTTGTGTCTTCTTCAATTTCCTTCATAAGTTTTCTAGAGTTTTCATCATACAGATCCCTTGTATCCTTGGTTAGGTTTATTCCGAGGTATTTTATGTTTTTTTGTGCAATTGTGAATGGGAGCAGTTTCTGGATTTCTCTTTCTGTTGCTTCATTGTTGGTGTATAAAAATGCAACCGATTTCTGTACGTTGATTTTGTACCCTGCAACTTGGCTGAATTCTTGAATCAGTTCTAGTAGGCTTCTGGTGGAGTCTGTCGGGTTTTCGATGTAGAGTATCATGTCATCTGTGAAGAGGGAAAGTTTGACTTCCTTGCCAATTCTGATGCCTTTGATTTCCTTTTGTTGTCTGATGGCTGATGCTAGGACTTCCAGCACTATGTTAAACAGCAGTGGTGAGAGTGGGCATCCCTGTCGTGTTCCTGATCTCAGGGGGAAAGCTCTGAGTTTTTCCCGTTGAGGATGATGTTCGCTGAAGGCTTCTCATAGATGGCTTTGATGATGTTTAAGTAGGTTCCTTCTATCCCAACTTTCTCGAGAGTCTTTATTAAGAAGGGATGCTGTATTTTGTCAAATGCTTTTTCTGCATCTATTGACAGGATCATATGGTTTTTATCTTTTCTTTTATTGATATGATGTATCACATTGATTGATTTGCAAATGTTGAACCAGCCCTGTAACCCAGGAATGAGTCCCACTTGATCTTGGTGGATGATTCTTTTTATATGCTGCTGGATTCGATTTGCAAGGATCTTGTTGAGAATTTTTGCATCCATATTCATCAAGGATAATGGCCTGTAGTTCTCTTTTTGCTGGATCTCTGTCTGGCTTGGGAATCAGAGTGATGCTGGCTTCATAAAATGAGTCCGGGAGTTTTCCTTCGATTTCTAATTTTTGGAATAGCTTGAGAAGAATTGGGATTAATTCTGTTTTAAATGTCTGGTAGAATTCCCCAGGGAAGCCATCAGGTCCAGGGCTCTTATTTGTTGGCAGATTTTTGATCACTGATTCAATTTCTTCACTCGTTATGGGTCTGTTTAGGTTTTCTATTTCTTCCCGTGTGAATTTTGGTAGTGAGTGTGTGTTTAGGAATTTGTCCATTTCTTCTAAGTTGTCCAATTTGTTGGCATATAATTTCTCATAGTATTCCCTGATAATTGCTTGTATTTCTGAGGAGTTGGTTGTAATAAGTCCATTTTCATTCATAATTTTGTCTATTTGGGTGCTCTCTCTTTTCTTTTGGATAAGTCTGGCTAGAGGTTTGTCAATTTTGTTTACTTTTTCAAAAACCAACTCTTGGTTTCATTGATCTGTTCAATTGTTTCTTTGGTCTCTATGTTGTTTATTTCTGCTCTAATTTTTACTATTTCTCTTCTTCTACTGGTTTTAGGGCGTTCTTGTTGCTCTGCCTCTAGTTCCTTTAGGTTAGCTGTTAGATTTTGGACTCGCACTTTTTCAAATCTCTTGAAATAGGCCTGGAGATCAATGTACTTTCCTCTTAGGACTGCCTTGGCCGCATCCCATAAATTTTGAATTGTTGTGTTTTCATTTTCATTTGTTTCCATATATTTTTTTAATTTCATCTCTAATTGCCTGATTGGCCCATTCATTCTTTAGAAGGGTGTTCTTTAACCTCCATGTTTTTGGAAGTTTTCCAGACTTCTTCCTGTAATTGATTTCAAGTTTCAAAGCATTGGGATCTGACAGTGTACATGGTATGATCTCTATTCTTTTATATTTATTGAGGGCTGCTTTATGTCCCAGTATGTGATCTATCTTGGAGAATGTGCCATGTGCACTTGAGAAGAAAGTAAATTCCCTGGCCTCAGGATGTGAAGTTCGAAATATATCCGTCAGATCCATCCGGTCCAATGTGTCTTTCAAGTCCATTATTTTTTTTAGTGATTTTTTGTCTTGTTGACCTATCCATTGCTGTAAGCGGAGTATTAAAGTTCCCTGCTATTAGCACATTCTTATTTATAAGCTTGTTTCTGTTTGTGATTGTTTTAGATATTTAGGTGCTCCCATATTTGTGCGTAGACATTTATGATTGTTAGTTCTTCCTGATGGATGGACCCTGTAATTATTATGTAGTGCCCTTCTTCATCTCTCGTGATTGTCTTTAATTTAAAGTCCAGTTTGTCTGATATAAGTATCGCTACTCCGGCTTTCTTTTGATTTCCTGTAGCATGATATATATTTCTCCATCCCCTTACTTTAATCTGAAGGTATCTTCCCGTCTAAAATGAGTTTCTTGTAGACAGCATATAGATGGATTTTGTTTTTTGATCCATTCTGCTACCCTATGTTTTTTGATTGGAGCATTCAGCCCATTTACATTCAGTGTTATTATTGAAATATGTGAGTTTAGAGTCTTTGTATCTTTTGTAGGGTTCATGTTTGTGGTGGTGTCTCTGGAATCTTTGTTCCTTGCAACCTTTCCTTCAGAGCATCCCCCTCAGGATTTCTTATAGGGCTGGCTTCGTGGTGACAAATTCTTTCAATTTCTGTTTGTTTGGAAAGGTTTTTATCTCTCCTTCTATTTTGAATGACAGGTTTGCTGGATAGAGGATTCTTGGCTGCATATTTTTACTGTTCATCACATTGAAGATCTCTTGCCATTCCTTTCTGGCCTGCCACGTTTCAGTAGATAGGTCTGTCACCACTCTGATAGGTTTCCCTTTGTATGTGAGGGCCCTTTTCTCCCTAGCTGCTTTCAAAATTCTCTCTTTGTCCTTGTATTTTGCCATTTTGACGATGATATGTTCTGCAGAAGATCGATTCAAGTTACGTCTGAGAGGAGTCCTCTAAGCCTCTTGTATTTCCACATTTACTTCCTTCCCCAGGTTGGGGAAGTTCTCTGCTATAATTTGTTCCAGGACTCCTTCAGCACCTTTCCCTCTCTCTTCCTCTTCGGGGATTCCTATGATACGGATATTGTTGCGTCTGACTGTATCGCTGAGCTCTCGAATTCTTCTTTCCTGTTCCTGGATCAGTTTGTCTCTTTTTTTGTCAGCTTCTTGTTTTTCTATAATGGTGTCTTCTAAATCACTTATTCTCCTTTCTGCCTCTTCAGTCCGTGCATTGGAGGCCTCTAATTTATTATGTATCTCATTTATCGCATTTTTTAATTCTTCATGCCTATTTTTATTTTCCATTCTGTCTGTAGCCATAGTTTCTTTGATGTCCCCTATGTTTTTTTCAAGCCCTGCTATTAATTTTACCATTATTATTCTTAAATCTTGTTCACTTATGCTGTTGATATCTGTTTTGAGCAGTTCATTAGCTGTCATTTCTTCTTGGAGTTTCTTTGGAGGAGAGCTCTTTCGTTTCGTCATTTTAGTTAGCTTTCCGGCTCTTGTTGGTTTTAAAGACCTGTTATGCTCTCTGTTTCTATGAGCACTGCTATATCCAAGAAACTCTTTGACTTTCCAGGGCCTATCCTTTCAGAGATTGTTTTTTGAATGGTATCCCTCGGTCACTCTTGTTGAGACCTTAGTTATTTTATTTTCCTATTCGTAGTGATATTTGGGACTCTTCACCTTGTGTACTCTAGCTTGTTTCTTGAGGTAGCCCTGGAAAAGAAAACAGAGAGACAAACACACAGGGGGCAGGAGCACACAAACGCACAGGCTGATTCAACTAACATGTAAAGCGAGAGGGAAAACGAAAAAGTTAATAGAAAAGACGGAGGAGGGAGGGCGAATAATAGGGAGCATAAAATACATAAAAGGGTCAAAAGGGGGAAAAGAAAAGGAAAAAAGAAGAAAACCGATGGACCAAGAACGGTTTAAAGCATATACCTGGATTTCCCAGCTACAGTTAAATAGCCGTGTGTATGCAGTGCTGGTTGAAGAGCATAGAGAAAAAGAGAGAAGGCAGGGCGAGACAAGGCAAATTTGGAAATAGAATGAACAGGCAGAAGGGATAAGAAGCTTTTTTTCAAAGAGGTAAAGGGTAGAATATGGTTGGATAGGTGAGAGAAGGATGCTGGAATTATCCAGAGAAACTATATAGTCTAATTACTCCTGAGAGAAATAGCTGAAAAAGTCAGTAGGTGTAGAATTTACATTTACAGAATGGACTTGTTGTGATTGTTTAAGCAAGCTGGCGACCAGAGTTAATCAGGTCAGTGTTTTGGGGAAAAAAGCGAGAAAAGAGAAAGAAGAAGAAAAAAAGAAAGAGAAAAGAAAGGGAAAAAAAAGAAAGAAGAAAAAAAGGAAAAAAGAAAGAGAAAAAAAAAAGGGAGGAGGGCACCTCTCAGGCAGGGATGGGCGTGGCGTGATCCGATGCCTCAGGCGGGGGTTCTGCCTTGGCGATTGTGGGGAGGAGAGTGACGATGCTCCAGTCCCTTCTTGAACCCCGCGCTGCAGCTCGCTTTTTTTTTTTGGCGTGTCAACTCCCCGTTCCGGGGACGCAGCCGAAGTTGGTTGCACTCTTCAACCCAGGCCAGTTCCAATCTCCAAATCCCAGCCCGCGCCCCGCTGAAGTTGCCTTAGACACAGCTTCCCAGACAACCCCCTCGGGCTATTCCAGGCTCCCTGCTGAGCTCTGGGGGCGGAGTCAGGATCGCTGCTTCCTTCTCTGGGTCGGCTGGCGCGCATGCGCGGGGGCTTGCCTGCCGGGTCCGCGTAGCCTGAGCCCGCTGGAGTGAGGAAAACCGGGTCTCTCTATGGCTCGTCACCCGAAACACGAACTCACAGGCAAATTTCCCAGTTTTTAGCTCTTTGCCTTCCCTCTCGAGTTCCAGCCAGCCAGGAGCGCGGACGCCCGGTGTCTGCGCTCTCTTCAGGGGTCCCAGCCGCCCTGGAGCTACAATGGCGGCAGGCGCGCCGCCGCTGGAGTGAGGAAAACCGGGTCTCTCTATGGCTCGTCACCCGAAACACGAACTCACAGGCAAATTTCCCAGTTTTTAGCTCTTTGCCTTCCCTCTCGAGTTCCAGCCAGCCAGGAGCGCGGACGCCCGGTGTCTGCGCGGCTCTTTCAGGGGTCCCAGCCGCCCTGGAGCTACAGTGGTGGCAGGCGCCCCGCCGCTCTGAAATCCAACCTCCAGGAGCGGCACAAAGAGGCAGTTTGTGTGCTCAGCCTCCCCCAGGACCAGTTGTCGCGAGGGGACCTGGTGTGCAGGTATTTGGCAAGTACGGTCTTTCTATGCACTGAGCGGAGATTTTTCTGTCTTGGACTCTCTCCTTTTCCCCTCTCACTCCCTGTAGAGGGTAGAGGGGGATCGCCTCCCACCCTGGAGGCTCCGATCCCGGCCCGATTTTACCTTCCCCGGTTCGCACTCACGTTAGAAGGCTTTCTCAGTGGATTCTGCGTCCTTTGTCTCCCAGTCTCTCAGGTTTTGTAAGGTTTCCAATGGCTTCAGATCTTTTCTGTGTGATGTATGGGCGCGAGTGCAAGTACGGAGCTCCTTACTTCTCCGCCATCTTGCCCCCCCTCCGATTTTGTTTGATATCTTATGCTTATACATTTTCATATTTAAAATGTATTAGTTTCATTAATTAAAAAAATGAGTTTTGAACTCCTTTCATAAGATACCAGCATGCTAGGAATTTACCCAAGGGATACAAGAGTGCTGATGTATAGGGGCACATGTGCCCCGATGTTCACAGCAGCACTCTCAACAAGAGCCAAAACATGGAAAGAGCCTAAGTGTCCATCAACAGACGAATGGATCAGGAAGATGTGGTTTATCTATACAATGCAATACTACATGGCAATGAGAAAGAATGAAATCTGGCCATGTGTAGCAACATGGATGGACCTTGAGGGTGTTATGCTGAGCAAAATAAGTCAGGCAGAGAAAGACAGGTACCATATGTTTCCACATATGGTGGATTAGGAGGAACGTTTAACGGAGGACTGTGGGGGAGAAGAAGGCAGGAAATAGTGGGGGAGAGGGAGTGAGGGCAAACCATGAGAGACTCTTGAATGCTGAGAACAAACTGAGGACTCATGGGTGTGGGGGGGCTAGTGGAATGGGGATGATGGGCATGGAGGAGGGTACTTTCAGGGATGAGCACTGTGTGTTGTATGGAAACCACCTTGACAATAAACTATTTTTAAAAAGTAGTAAGCATTAAAGTTATACTATTATTTTATTCCATTACTGTAATTACTATTTCAGGTAGAAAAAAACCCCAGCATATGCAAAGTTGTAGAGGCATGAAACAATATGATTTGGGGGGCACCTGGGTGGTTCAGTTGGTTAAGCATCCAGCTTTGGCTCAGGTCATGATCTCACGGTTCATGGGATCTCACCGCATCGGGCTCTGTGCTGACAGCCAGCTCAGAGCCTGGAGCCTGTCTTCAGATTCTGTGTCTCCCTCTCTCTCTGACCCTCCCCTGCTCATTCTGTCTCTATCTTTCTCTCAAAAATAAATAAAACATTAAAAATTTTTTTTAAAAAAAGGCAACAATATGATTTGGGAAATTCAAAAAGTCTAGTAGTGTTGGTGGTAGGCAGGTTTTGAGAAATATTCTAGATAGGTATTTTCTTCATGGCCTATTTTGTTTTTGACTCGTCATCCCCATTCTTGGACTTTGACCTTACCATATACCTTCATTAATTTATAGCAACCCTGGAGGTGCCTGGGTGGCTCAATTGGTTGAATGTCTGACTTCAGGTCAGGTCATGAATGATCTCACAGTTTCTGACAGAGTCTGCTTTGGATCCTCTGTCCCCCTGTCTCTCTGCTCCTTCCTGCTCACTTGCTCTCTCTCTCAAAAATAAATAAATAGACATTAAAAAAAAAAAACCTTTATAACAGCCCAGAGAAAAGTACTTATTTTCTCTGTTCTCTTGTTTTCTTATCTATAAGCGAGAACAATGTTAGTGCCTACCTTATAGTATTGTAGTGAGTGGATAACAGTGCCTTTATAGAGGAAGAGATTCCTTTCCTTGTTTGATCTTTAGCTGCTATGAACTACCTCCTTGGCTGACTCCTTCTCTATTTAGTAACTAGTAGTCTTTCACAAAGAGATTATTTTTCTCTTAGAATTAATCCTAATCTTTTCCAGTTCCATTTATGGTACCTTTCTTGCTACTGGGATTTCTAACATGTGGCCTTCTGTATCTCTCTCTTGGGATCCAGTGTTCATTGACAACATTTTGGGAGGATGTTAGGAAAATCTCTTTCTCATCTGGTTGCTTTCGAAATTATCTTATTTAAATAATTTTCTTCTTCTGGAAAGGCAATTGGGTTAATGTACTTCAAGTATTCTGTGTATTTCTTTCTAAAAAACAAGCCATCTTCGGGGCGCCTGGGTGGCTCACTTGGTTAAGCGTCTGACTTCGGCTCAGGTCATGATCTTGTGGTCCGTAGGTTCGAGCCCCGTGTCAGGCTCTGTGCTGACAGCTCAGAGCCTGGAGCCTGCTTTAGAGTCTGTGTCTCCTTCTCTGTCTGCCCCTCTCCCGCTTGCTCTCTGTCTCTGTCTCTCAAAATAAAGACATTAAAAAAAGTTTAAAAAACAGGCCATCTTCAACAAGGGGAAAAACATGTAAAGGTGTTTTAAAAACATGCACGTTTTTTGTTAAAAGCCTCTTTCTATTTATAATTTTTTTTCTTATTTTTAAATTACGTATATTAAATAGGAAAAAAATAGATGTTACCAGTGGCCTGTAACATCAGCCTTGAGAAAAGCAGTAGAAGGAGCTAGAACTTCTCAGTTGGAATGGCCCCTTGCTCATGTTAGCATTGTCTTGTCTGTAGATAGTGTCCTCCCTGCCCCCCAGCAAATCAGGGGCCCTGGACTTTTCAGCTCATTCAAGACTTCAGGCAGAAGACAAGAACAAGGATGGTATTGGTATTTCTTAACAGCCCCCCATTTTGTAGAAGATAAAGGCACAATGAAATTCTTGGGCCAATCACAATCTCTCGGTTTTTGAAACTTCTCACTTGTTGTGATACTATATAAAAAAAGTTGGGCTAAAGAGGGGAGGTAATTCCAATTTTGGCTGATCCTAGAGTAGTTCACTTCATCTTACTTTGATTTCTTTATTAGCTGTTTTAGTTATGATATCCTTAAGACAATGGTAGTTCACAACTTGATGTAAAGCAGAAGTGGGATTGTGGGAATATGGCAAGTGGGGAGCCAAGGAGACATTTCTGGAAGGAAGTAGAGGAATCATTAGTCTCTCTTTCCTTGCTGTACTCAGTGACAAATGCATAGGTGTTGTTTCCTACTACTTATAAACACTTTATTTGACAACAGACCTGGGTTTCAATCTTGCTTTGGTTGCTTACTACCAGTGTGGGCTTGGGCAAGGTACAGCCTCTCTGATTTCACTTTCCTCTGTGTCTTTTAATGGGGCTAACAATACTGACTTTGTAAAGTTAGTGAAGGCGTTAAATGAAGTAGTAGTACATAAACTGCCCAGTACTTAATACATTCAATACATCTATTCATTCTGTGGCTCAATTCTTCTTGTAGTAGTAGTGCATGCCTCTTTGGCTAGTTAAATGAGTCATAAATACATCCTGTGGGTAGGCTGAAACCATGAACTTTTGACTTGATTTTTTTAAGCCAGTGTGAAAAAATTTTAATGATGCCTCCCTGTTTTTCACCCCCTAGTAGTTGCCTCAGTTAGTCTAAAAAGCAACTTTCTAATTTAATGGGTCGTGATTTCAGTTTTAATTCAAATGATTAATTTCCAAACCAAAGGCACACATAGATGTCATAATTTGTATGATTGTATTAACAATAATGCTAGCATACAACCACTCTCAAAATAACACCAGCATTCTTCACAGAGCTAGAACAAACAGTCCTAAAATTTGTATGAAATCAGAAAAGACTCCAAATAGCCAAAGCAATCCTGACAAAGAAAACGAAAACTGGAGGCAATGCAATTCCCGACTTTAAGCTGTATTACAAAGCTGTAATCATCAAGACAGTATGGTACTGGCACAAAAACAGATATATAGATCAATGGAATAGAATAGAGAACCCAGAAATGGACCCACAAATATAGGGCCATCTGACAAAGCAGGAAAGAATATCCAATGGAAAAAATACAGTCTCTTCAGCAAATGGTGTTGGGAAAACTGGACCACGACATGTAGAAGAATGAACCTGGACCACTTTCTCACAGCATATACAAAAATAAACTCAAAATGGATGAAAGATCTAAAATGTAGGACAGGAAGCCATCAAAACCCTAGAGGAGAAATCAGGCAACAACCTCTCTGACCTCAGCTGCAGCAGCTTCTTATTTAACATGTCTCTGGAGGGAAGGGAAACAAAAGCAGAAATGAACTATTGGAACCTCATCAAGATAAAAAAAACTTCTGCACAGCGAAGGAAACAATAGAAAAACTAAAAGGCACCTGACTTTCAGATAAAGGGTATATGATATGACATATCAGATAAAGGGTTAATATCCAAAATCTGTAAAGAATTTATCAAACTCAACACCCCCCCCCAAAAAAGAAACCAATCCAGTGAACAGATGGGCAAAAGACATGAATAGACACTTTTTCAAAGAAGACATCCAGATGGCTAATAGACACATGAAAAGATGCTTCACATCACTCATCATCAGGGAAAATACAAATCAAGGCCACAATGAGATACCACCTCACACCCGTCAGAATGGCTAAAATTAACAACTCAGGCAACGACAGATGTTGGTGAGGATGTGGAGAAAGAGGAACCCTTTTGCACTGCTGGTAGGAATGCAAACTGGTGCAGCCACTCTAGAAAACAATATGGAGGTTCCTCAAAAATTAAAAATAGACTTATTTTTTATTAAAAATAATGACTTAGCAATTGCACTACTAAGTATTTATCCAAGGGATACAGGTGTGCTATTTCAAAGGGGCACATACATCCCAATGTCTATAACAGCACTATTGACAATAGCCAAGGTATGGAAAGAGCCCAAATGTCCTTCGGCTGATGAATGCATAAAGAAGATGTGGTATGTATGTGTACATAAACATGTATGTGTACATATACACATTACTTGGCTACAAAAAGAATGAAATCTTGCCATTTGCAACAATATGGGTGGAACTAGAGTGTATTATGCGAAGTGAAATAAGTCAGAGAAAGATATATGATTTCACTCATGTATGGAATTTAAGATACAAAATAGATGAACATAAAGGAAGGGAAGCAAAAATAATATAAAAACAGGGAGACAAACCATAAGGGAATCTTAAAAAATTTTTTTAATGTTTATTTTTGAGAGAGAGAGAGAGAGAGACAGAACATGGGCAGGTGAGAAGCAGAGAGAAAGGGAGACACAGAATACGAACTAGGCTCCAGGCTCTGAGCTGTCAGCACAGAGCCTGACTTGGCTCAAACTCATGGACTGGAGATGATGACTTGAGCCAAAGTTGGATGCTTAACCGACTAAGTCACTTTTCCATAAGGGACTCTGGAATACAGAGAACAAACTGAGGGTTGCTGGAGGGGTATTGGGTGGGGGGATGGGCTAAATGGGCAAGAGGCTTTAAGGAGGGCACTTGTTCAGATGAGCACTGGTTATTACATGTAAGTGATCAATCACTAAATTCTATTCCTGAAATCATATTACACTGTATATTAACTAACTTGGATTTAAAATTTTTTAAATAACAATAATATTAACAATTAGAGTTTGTTGGAATCCCTTAGACTAATAGTCATGGGTCTAATTGTGTTCCAAAATAGATTACTTCTAGAGATGTGGCTGTCTTCCTTAGAAATGTTGAAAAGCTCAAACTTCAGGCTCCCTGTGTTAGTCTCTTGCATCAATCATTTACTGGCTGTGTTCCTCAGGCAAATTTCTGGACCTCGGTTTCCTTATCTATAAAGTGGGAATTATAATAGTTCTGACCTCATAGGATTTTTACGAACTAAATGAGTTTACTATATATAAAGTACTTAAAATAGTACCTGGCCTGCAGTAATTGTTCAGTACTTGATTGCCATTGTGATCTTCTGTTGAATAAAATAGCCTAAAACAATGTAGTCTACTTGACCTGACCATCTTCATTCTACTTGTTAGGTTACACACTCTTACACTGTGCTGCAGCCTGGGGTCGTTTGGAAACCTTGAAAGCACTTGTGGAATTGGATGTTGATATACAAGCTCTGAACTTCCGGGAAGAAAGAGCTCGAGATGTTGCTGCCCGGTATTCCCAGACCGAGTGTGTTGAATTCCTGGACTGGGCAGGTAAGGAAGCCCACAAGGTAGTAGTGTAACTGAACCAACGTGAGTTTGTTCCTTGGTGAGTCACAGATAGAAACTACACCAGGAGGGTTGTTGCACAAAGGAAACTTTATTTGCAGCAAATTAGGAGATCACGGGGAATTAATGTCCAAAGCTGTGACTCCCCAAGCAAGGGTAGATGGGTTCTGTTTATTTAGGGTTGAGATAAATATTTAAGAAGGGGATCCTTGTCATTATTTGTAGGGGTGGACATCAGGATCCCACATGCACCTTAAGGAAACAGGTCTATACATACATTGTATATTATGTAAATGAGGCTCGTGCCACTCCCTGGGTGGAGATTTTAGTATTATAATGAGGTGAAGGTAGTTGTCGGTCATTTTAGAGGTCACTCTATGGTCCATCTGTACAAGCATGAGTCAAGGGTTATGCTTAAGATACTCTGCATGGTCTGGGCCTGCTGGCCATCTTTCAGGGCAGTTGCTATGACGGGGGTGGGGGTGGGGGGGTATTTCTGTTTCCATTTGCCTGGGTTGAGACATAAGCTGGAAAGCAGCTTAAGGAAAAATGTGCGACGGGTTGGTGAGTACCAGCAGGTGGACAATAAAGGTCAGGTCTTGGGATCTAGCTGATGACAGTAGCAAACAGACTGAGTGATAGATTTTTTTCCCTAGGAGTAAAAGGTTATACCCTCAACAGAGCAAGAGATGATTAGCATTTTCACCTTTTCTCACCATGTTTTATTTGTAGATATAATCACAAGTCACTGGTGGTGATAATGTGTGAAATCTCCCTCTTGTTTCTTTTTTTGTTTGCCATTTTGCTGTTGGCCTCCAACATTGTACTTAATAGAAACTGTGCGTATTGAAAGCTAGTTGACTGACTAACATCTAACAATTTTACCAATAATTTCCTATAAGGATATATATATATATATAGAATATGTTCAGGGTCATTTTCTGAAAGACTTAGGTAGAGTGGACCATTCCTTAACTTTTTTTTTTAATGGCATATTTGAGTCATATATTTGCTTTCCCAGGTAGAAAGTTATAATAACTTAAAATGATTTTCCAGGCAAAATCAATCTATAGTGTTAGAAGTTAGAAAAGCAGTTACCTGTCTAGCATGAAGGAGACTTCTAGGATGTAGTGTTTTTTTCTTAATCTGGTTGCTAGTTACATGGTGTGTTCATATGTGAACACATTTATAATTTTTGCACTTTTCTGCATGAATGTTACTTCTTCAATCAGTTATCAAAAAGCTGTGTGCTATTTTGAATTTTAGTGATATTTTGCTTAATTCGTTTTCACAACCCTGTAAAACATAGCTTAGAGATTTCTAGAGATAATACCTGTGTAAGTACACACACTGGTTAAAAAAACTCAGTACTTGTGAAGGTCATGGCATTTATTTTGCATAGTTATCTGCATTTGTGCTTTCAGCAAGCATTTATTAAATGCCCACTATAAGCATAGCATTGTTGTAGGTACAACTGGTTGTTCCTTCTCTCTGGATGTTTGTTAGGTGGGGGATGATAAGCTATAGACATAAATAACAACATCAGAAAGACTAGGAGTAAGGGTGAAAATCAGCAGAGCAGGTGGTACGTGCTATGGGGTTGTCAAAGAACATGAAGTCTGAGCATGTTGGAGTTTTAGAGAATGGGTAGGATTTTAATCCAATAGAAGGAGACAGAGTATGAGCAAAATCTGTAGGCTGGGAATGGAAGTGGCATTTGGGGAAACAGTGATGAGATTGCGTTACCAGAATAATAAGTCGTAATTTGCAAAGGTGGGCTATAGCACAGGTATAACTGTAAAAAAATAAGTACATGTGCTTTTGAATCAAATTGCCTGAGTTTAAATACTGGTGTTTCCATTTGAACCTATGTGGTCTTGGACAAGGTACGTAAATTCTTTACACTTTAGTTTTCTTTTCCAGTAAAGGGAGCCAATAATAGTATCTACCTCTTGGGGATGTTGTGAGGAATGAAATGAGATGATATAAAGCACACACAAAGCCTGGTGTGTGATCAGCACTTGAAAAATGTGGCTGCTATTGGGGCACCTGGGTGGCTCAGTCAGTTAAGCAACCGACTTTGGCTCAGGTCATGATCTCACTGTTCGTGGGTTTGAGTCCTACCTGCTTTGGATTTTGTGTGTTTCTCTGACCCTCCCCTACTTGTGCTCTATCTCTCTCTCTGTCTCAAAAAATAAAAACATTTAAAAAAATTTTTTTTAAAACGTTGTTGCTATTATTACAGCCAGATTATACCTTTAAATGTCAAGCTAAGATGTTTTCATTTCATTTCTGTAACTACTGGGAGCCATTGAAAGTTTTTATGTAGAAAAGGAAGAAGATGAAAGTGATATTTAGGAAGATACTTCTGATGGCAATAAGGAACTTACTTATCAGTAAAATGAGAGGGAGAGCTGGGAGAATAGTAATAAAGAATTGAGACAAGGTAGCACATTTGGGAAGAAAAAGATGTTATGCTTTGTGGACTTAAAAAAAGTTTTTATGTCTTTATTTTATATCGAGAGAGAGACAGAGACAGAGTGTGAGTGGGGGAGGGGCAGAGAAAGGGAGACACAGAATCTGAAGCAGACTCCAGGCATTGAGCTGTTAGCACAGAGCCTGACACTGGGCTCTAACCCATGGACTGTGAGATCATGACCTGAGCCAAAGTCGGATGCTTAACTGATTGAGCCACCCGCACCCCGCTGGATTGTATTATAGATCATTGTCTACTTTTGCTAATGTTTTCTAGGGACAATGTTTATGAACACTTTCAATTTCATGGTTAGATCTATAAGTAAAAAGAAAACAAATAGCAAAGAATTTAATTGATTCCCCATGAATAGCTATTGTAGGTGAAATTCATGTTGTACAATTTAAAATCCATTTTTGAAAAATGATCCATGAGTTTTAAAAAAACACAAACCAGGGACAAATTTTACTGTAACTTTTCTGAAAAGAAACAGTTTGGGGTTTTTGAGTGTGAACTTCCATTGTTTTTCTTCTTCCTCATACCAATCTGTTTATTTTGGGTCCTTACATTCTTGGGGGAATTATACCTAATATTTCCTAATAATTAAGATAAAAGAAGACTAATACTATAAACTTGCATTCTGTTTTCTGATCAGGGATGGAATTGTAAGGAGTGGAGCTTCATGGGAATGTAGCTATGGAATGCCAGAAACACAAACTACTCAGCAAAACATTTAACATTGTTTGCTTCAGACTTAATGAGAATTTAAACCACTGCTATTTCTTGTTCAAGTGATTAGAGTAGGGGTCACCTGGAGAGGTTTTAGGGGTGGGAGATTCCTTATATTGTCAGATGAACTGGGAACAACCCCCCACCCCCTGCACTGGGGCTTGAGGCCTCTGCCCAGCCCATCCAAGGATGTCCTCGAAGGCTCTTGGTGTCCTCCCAAGAAAAATTTCAAAGACAGACCAGACACAACCATCAAGGGATGCAAGGAGGAAAGTTTATTAACGTGAGGGTACATTCTTGAGGAGGCAAAATGGCGGAGAAGTAGGGAGTTCCGTACTTCCCGCCTGCATATCTCAATCAAGGAAGGGCTGAAGCCAAAGGACTCTGAACCGCAAGAGTCTGGGAGGAAAAGAGATGGAATCCACTAAGAAGATAGCCTCGTAAGTGTATAATTGCAAACTGGAGAATATAAAAATGGGCTGGGACATGGAGGCACAGAGGGGAGGGAGCCCCTTCTGCAGAGAGACAAAGGGAAGAGAAAGAGTGGCTGGGGAATTGTAGAACTGTACCTGGAGAAGAGAACACCCCCCCACACCCCACACCCCCGGCCGGGGATGGAGAGGGATCCTAGGATCCTGTCATCCCATCTCTAACTGCAGGGCTTTTGGAGAGAGATCTTATCTCTAACTGTGGAGCTTTCCTTGGACTGGGTGCCCCAGTCCCAGAAATTCCCTCTGGGATAGAAGGTATGCAGGGGATGCAGTCGTCATCAGGAGGAACCAGTCCCCTGCTCAGTCCCCTACTTGGACCCCTGCTAGGAAGTGCCCTGGCTTGCCGGATTACATTTTGGGTGGTATCATTAATGCAGAGTAAGAGCTTGAAACGTGGCTGGGACATAGAACACAGCCCACCTTGGCTGTGCCCATGGCACAGTGAGATTGGACCCAAAGGAGTGATTTGGAACACCTGATTTGAGAAGGGACTAGGGGGTTGCCATTTTTCTCCCCAAACCCACCAAGGCAGGGCCTCAGGGAGCAGCCCCGGGGGACCCACAGTGGAGGTGAGACCCGCCTACACCAAACCACGCCCATCTGCGCTGGGGTGCTGCTTTTGTTACCAGAGACTATAGAGGCTGCAGAAACAGACAGCCCCTCCCCCAAGACCCGCACTGATGCATTGCCGTGATTAACTCTAGATCAATTCTTGCTATTCAGGTATATTCTTCCTTATCTCATTCTTATCTCTCCCCTCCTCTGGACTGGTTATTCTGGTTATAGGTTTGCTTTAACAGGCATATTTAATCCATTCTCTTGATGGATGTTCTACACCTCCTTCATTACCTTCTTTTTCTCTCTCTGAAATAATCAGACTACATAGTTTCTCTGGGTAACATTATCTTTGTTTCCTTTCTCCTCATCTCCCATATTCTCCTTTTTCTCTTTCTGAATTAATCTTTTTAGTGTCTCTTCCTGGTCAGTGTTCAATTTCTCTTTCTCCCCACCCCTGTAATTTCTCTCATTGTGTATGCTCTTCCATCAACAGTGCCTCCATCCTGCTCTTTATAGATGGGATTTCTGGTTTTATGCTTTTTGTGCCCCCCCCCTTGCTTGCTTGATTTCTTTGTGAGTTTGCATGCTTTTGTTCCCTGTTTGTCTGTCTCTTTTCCTTTCCAAGGCTACCTCAAGAAACAAACCAACTACACATGATGGGGAGTCCCAAATATTACTACGAGTAGGGAAATAAAATAACCAAAGTCACAACAATAGAGACCAAGGGACACCATTAAAAGAACACTTCCTGAATGGACAGGCCCTGGACAGTCTATGAGCATCCTTTAGTATAGCAGTAATCACAGGTGCAGAGTGCATAACAAGGTTTTAAAACTTGCAAGAGACAGAAAGCTAGCCAAAATGGAAGAACTCTCCTCAAAAGAAATTCCAGAAAGCAGTGATAGCTAAAGAATTGGTCAAAACAGATACAAGCAACATAACTGAGCAAGAATTTAGAAAAATCGTCATAAAATTAATTGCTGGGCTTGAAAAAGGCATCAAAGACAGCAGAGACACCATTGCTAAAAAGATTATGGACCTTAAATAAGTTGTGATGAATTAAAAAATGCTATAAATGAGATGCATAATAAAATGGAGGCGGCCACTGCATGGATGAAGAGGCAGAGAAAATAGGTGAATTAGGACATACAATTATAGAAAAAGAGGAAGCCAAGAAAAAGAGAGATAAATTGATCCAGGAGCACAGAAAGAGAATTTGAAAACTGAGTGATGCAATCAAATGGGACAATATCCATAATCATAGGAATTCCAGAAGAAGAAGAAGAGAGAGAAAGGAGCTGAAGGGGCACTTGAACAAATAATAGCCAAGAACTTCCCCAATCTAGGAAAGAAAATAGACATTGAAATCCAAGATGCACAGAGAACTCCCCTCAGATGTTACTTGAATCGATCTTCTGCTCAAAATACCATAGTGAAACTGGCAGAGTATAAGGATAAAGAGAGAATTCTGAAAGCAGCTAGGGATAAAAGGGCCCTAACATACAAAGGGAGACACTTATCTACTGAAACTTGGCAGACCAGAAAGGAATGGCAGGAAATCTTCAATGTGATGAACAGGAAACATATGCAGCCAAGAATCTTGTATCCAGCAAGCCTGTCATTCAGAATAGAAGGAGAGATAAAGTTTTTCCCAAACAAATAAAAATTGAAGGAATTCATCATCACTAAACCAGCCCTACAAGAAATCCTACAAGAGGAAGACTCTATGAGGGAAATGTTGCAAGGAACACAAAGTACCAGAGACACCACTACAAGTATGAATCCTGCAGAGAACACAATGTCTCTAAACCAATATTTTTCAGTAATAACACTGAATGTAAATGGACTAAACGCTCCAATCAAAAGACATAGGGCATGGGGCGCCTGGGTGGCTTAGTCGGTTAAGCGTCTGACTTTTGCTTAGGTCATGATCTCGCGGTTTGTGGGTTTGGGCCCCGCGTCGGGCTCTGTGTTGACTGCCAGCTCAGAGCCTGGAGCCTATTTCAGAGTCTGTATCTCCCTCTCCTTCTGACCCTCCCCTGCTCACGCTGTCTCTCTCTCTCTCCTAGAAAAAAAAAGACATAGGGCATCAGAATGGATAAAAAAACAAGATCCATCTATTTACTGTCTACAAGAGACTCATTTTAGACCGGAGGACACCTTCAGATTGAAAGTGAGGTGATGGAGAAATATCTATCATGCTACTGGACTCAAAAGAAAGCTGGAGAAGCCATACTTATATCGGACAAACTGGACTTTAAAGTTAAAGGAGTAACAAGAGATGAAGAAGGGCAATATATAATAATTACAGGGTCTATCCATCAGGAAGAACTAACAATTATAAATGTCTATGCACCCAATTTGAAAGCACCCAAATACATAAAACAATCACAAACATAAGCAATCTCATGGATAAGAATGTGTTAATAGCAGGGGACATTAATACTCCACTTACAATGGATAGATCAATTAGACAGGTAATCTCTAAAGAAACAATGGACCTGAATGACACATTGGACCAGATGGACTTGACAGATATATTTACTTTCTTCTCAAGTGCACATGGTACATTCTCCAAGATAGATCACATACTGGGTCATAAAGCAGCCCTTAATAAATATAAAAGAATTGAGATCATACCATGCACACTTTCAGATCACAGTGCTATGAAACTTGTAATCAACCACAGGAAGAAGTCTGGAAAACCTCCAAAAACATGGAGGTTAAAGAACACCCTACTAAAGAACGAATGGGCCAACCAGGTAATTAGAAAAGAAATTTAAAAATATATGGAAAATGAAAACACAACAATCCTAACTCTTCAGGATGCACCAAAGGCAGTCCTAAGAGGAAAATACATTGCAATCCAGGCCTATTTCAAGAAATTAGAAAAAGCAGAAATACAAAATCTAACAGTTCCCCTAAAGGAACTAGAAGCAGAGCAGCAAAACACCACAAATCCAGCAGAAAAAGAGAAATAATAAAAATCAGTGCAGAAATAAACAATATAGAATCCAAAAGAAGTTGAACAGATAAATGAAACCAAGAGTTGGTTTTTTGAAAAAATAAAATTGACAAACCTCTCGTCAGGCTTCTCAAAAAGAAAAGAGAGGGCACCCAAATAGACAAGATCATGAATGAAAATGGATTTATTATAGCCAATCCCTCAGAAATAGAAGCAATGATCAGAGAATAGTATGAAAAATTATATGCCAACAAACTGGAAAACCTAGAAGAAATGGACTAATTCCTAAACACACACACTAGCAAAATTCAAACAGATAGAAAATCTGAACAGACCCATAACTAATAAAAAAGTTGAATCAGTTATCAAAAATCTCCCAACGAATAAGAGCCTTGGGCCAGATGGCTTCCCTGGGGAATTCTACCAGACACTTAAATCAGAGTTAATACCCATTCTTCTCCAACTATTCCAAAAAATAGAAATGGAAGGAAAACTTCCGGACTCATTCTACGAAGCCAGCATCACTTTAATTCCCAAACCAGGCAGAGACCCAGCAAAAAAAGAGATCTACAGGCCAATATCTCTGATGAATACGGATGTAAAAATCCTCAACAAGATACTAGCAAATTGAATTCAACAGCATATAAAAAGTATTATACACCATGATCAAGTGGAGTTCATTCCTGGATTACAGGGCTGGTTCAATATTAGCAAATGAATCAATGTGGTACATCTCATTAACAAAAGAAATGATTAAAAGCATATGATCCTGTTAATAGATGCAGAAAAAGCATTTGACAAAATCCAGCATCCTTTCTTAATAAAAACCCTCGAGAAAGTCGGGATAGAAGGAACTTACTTAAACATAAAAGCCATTTATGAAAAGCCCAGTTATGTCCTTTATGAAAAGGACAGTTAATATCATCCTCAGTGGGGAAAAACTGAGAGCTTTCCCCCTGAAATCAGGAACACGATCATGAAACTCAACACTGTCTCAACACTGTTGCTTCACGTAGTGCTGGAAGTCCTAGCATCAGCAGTCAGACAACAAAAGGAAATCAAAGGCATCAGAATTGGCAAAGATGAAGTCAAACATTCACTTTTTGTAGATGACATGTGACTCTACATGGAAAACCCCACAAACTCCACCAGAAGCCTACTAGAATTGATCCATGAATTCAGCAAAGTCGTGGGGAACAAAATCAACGTACAGAAATCGGTTGCATTTTTATACACCAGTAATGAAGCAACAGAAAGAGAAATCAAGAAACTGATTGCATTCACAATTGCACAAAAAAACACAAGATACCTAGGAATAAGCCTAAGCAAAGATATGAGAGATCTGTATGAAAACTATAGAAAACTTATGAAGCATATTGAAGAAGACACAAAGAAATGGAAAAACATTCTATTCTCATGGATCGGAAGAATAAATATTGTTAAAATATCATTACTACCGAAAGCAATCTACACATTCAATACAGTTCCAATCAAAATTGCACCAGCATTATTTCCAAAGCTAGAATAAACAATCTTACAATTTGTATGGAACCACAAAAGACTGAAAATAGCCAAAGTAATATTGAAGAAGAAAGCCAAAATGGGAGGCATCACAATCCCAGGCTTCAGCCTCTACTACAAAGCTGTAATCATCAAGACAGTAAGGTATTGGCACAAAAACAGACACATAGACCGATGGAACAGAATAGAGAACCCAGAATTGGGTGCACAAATGTATAGTCAATTAATCTTTGACAAAGCGGGAAAGAGTATCCAGTGGAAAAAAGACAGCCTCTTTAATAGATGGTGCTGGGAGAACTGGACAGCAACATATAGAAGAATGAAACTAGACCACTTTCTTAAACCACATACAAAAATAAACTCAAAATGGATAAAGGACCTGAAGGTGAGACAGGAAACCATCAAAACCCTAGAGGAGAAAGTAGGAATCAATCTTCTTGACCTCAGCCTGAGCAATTTCTTACTTGGCACATCTCCAAAGGCAAGGGAAGCCAGACCAAAAAGGAACTATTGGGACCTCATCAAGATAAAAAGCTTCTGCACGGCAAGGGAAACAATCAATAAAACTAGTAAGCAACCAATGGAATGGGAAAAGATAGTTGCAAATGACATATCAGATAAAGGGCTAGTATCCAAAATCTATAAGCAACTCAACAAACTCTACACCTGAAAAACAAACAACCCAGTGAAGACATGGGCAGAAGACATGAACAGACGCTTCTCTAAAGAGGACATCCATTGGCCAGCAGACACATGAAACGATGCTCAACATCACTCATCATCAGGGAAATACAAATCAAAACCACATTGAAATATCACCTCACGCCAGCCAGTTACTAAAATGAACAAATCAGGAGACTATAGATGCTGGCGTGGCTGTGGAGAAATGGGCACCCTCCTACACTGTTGGTGGGAATGCAAACTGGTGCAGCCCCTCTGGAAAACAGTGTGGAGGTTACTCAAAAAATTAACACTAGAACTCCCCTATGACCCAGTAATAGCACTGCTAGGAATTTACCCAAGGGATACAGGAGTGCTGATGCATAGGGGCACATGGACCCCAATGTTCATAGCAGCACTCAACAATAGCTAAAACATGGAAAGAGCCTAAGTGTTCATCAACTGAGGAATGGATCAAGAAGATGTGGTTTATCTATACAAGGGAATACTACATGACAATGAGAAAGAATGAAATCTGGTCATGTGTAGCAACATGGATGGAACTTGAGGGTGTTATGTTGAGTGAAATAAGTCAGGCAGAGAAATACAGATACCATATGTTTTCACTCATGTGGAATAGGAGAAACTTAACAGAAGACCATGGGGGTGGGGAAGGGGAAGAAAATAGTTGAGAGGGAGGAGGCAAAACATAAGAGACTCTTAAATATAGAGAACAAGCTAAGGGTTGATAGGGGGTGGGGGAAAGAGCGAAATGGGTGCTAGGCATGGAGGAGGGCACTTGTTGGGATGAGCAGTGAGTGTTACATGGAAACCAACTTGACAATAAACTATAAAAAAAATAAAGTGAGAGTACGTTCTTGAGATGTGAGAGGGGGTGAGCTCAAGGGAGAGCTGCGCACTCCAGTTTTGGGTCACTATCTTTTACTGACAGTTGTTAACTAGGGGATGGAATATTAAGTACTTGGGTAGGAGATTTCTTGGGAGCAGGGTTTCACACATTTATACCCTTACCTGGTTAGGGTTTCCAGCCTTCTCTGTCTTGGGCCTGTCTGGTTTGATCCAGCTTCTTGTAGCTTTGTTTTGCAGTGCTCTCTAACTAACCCCCACCCCACAGCTGGCCATAATTCCCCTTTTGCTGGCCTCCAGGCATTTTGTTAAAGCCCAGTTGTGTACTCTAATACCTACCTTAAAGAGAGTCTCCTTTATACTGTTGAAAATTCCACTGTTAGAAATTTCTTTGGGTTTTCGAGGTTTTGAGACTTTTCAAGTGTTCAAGAGTCCTCATTAAAAGAATTTGTATACCTGTTCTCTTAGAGGGAATTTCCTTGACATGTCAGAAGTCTGAAGGGATGGAAGAATCATTTTTGGAGATGTAGGAGTAGGGTTGTGGTATGGGAGAGTGGAAGTAAGGACAGTCTGGAAACTGGAATCATAAGTAAACATTTAATAATCCACAATGATACAAAGCAGGCACCATCCTGTTCCTTGTAAAGACTATAGAATTACATTTTACTGTCTCAAGAATTGTTTTCTGAAAGTTTTTTTCCTCCCTTATACTGATGGGAGGAATGTTAATAGAGCTGGCATGTTTTTCTGGGGTTTTTCAGTAGGTTTTAAATAAAATCTTCTGTCCTAGTCTCAGGCAAGTTTTCTAATTTGTATGGAAAATATGGTGACCATACTTATAAAAATTGAGGTAGTTGATCAATAAAAGTCAAGAATACTTTTTAAAAATTGAGTGATCTTATCAACCAAAGCCAGAAATTTAAAAAATGTTGATACTTACTTCATTTGTCACAGTGAAAATGGAGAAATTTATACTTAAAAAAATTAATCTATTTTTTCAGTTTTTATTTTTTTTATTTTTTTTAATTTTTTAATTTTTTTTTAAATGTGTTATTTATTTCTTGGAGAGAGAGAGAGAGACAGCGTGAGCAGGGGAGGGTCAGAGAGAGAGGGAGTCACAGACTCCGAAACAGGCTCCAGGCTCTGAGCTGGCAGTCAGCACAGAGCCCGACGCGGGGCTCGAACCCACGAACCGCGAGATCATGACCTAAGCGAAAGTCGGACGCTCAACCGACTAAGCCACCCAGGCGCCCCTATTTTTTTAATTTTTAAAAATTTATTCTCAAGTTAGTTAACATACAGTATGGTCTTGGCTTCAGGAGTAGAACCCAGTGATTCATCACTTATAACACCCAGTACTCATCCCAGGAAGTGACAGACACATAGACCAATGGAACAGAATAGAGAACTCAGAATTGGACCCACAAATGTATGGTCAACTAAATGACATCTTCTTGATCCATTCATCAGTTGATGGACATTTCAGCTCTTTCCATGATTTGGCTATTGCTGAAAGTGCTGCTTTGAACATTGGGCTACATGTGCCCCTATTCATCAGCACTCCTGTATTTCTTGAGTAAATTCCTAACAGTTAAAGAAAGATTCTATTCTATATATTGGTTAATGATTAGTAATCTAACACACTAAAAAGAAAAAAAAGCCTTAACCATGAAGAAGTGATAGTAATTTTTTTCTCAGCACTATAGTAAGTATGGGTGCCTTTTAGCTGAATAGAAGTACTTTTCAAACCTATACTTGTTTGGAAAGTCTTGGTAAAGTAAGTGACAAAAATTACAAAGGCTCTCAAAGAACCATATTTATCCTTGAATGAGTTGTCTCAACAGATTTTCTTGTGTAATCTCCATACTGGACTGAGATATGTTTGCGTATGGATAGGTCTAGTATCCTCTGGCTCCTCCTCCCTCATTCTTCTTCTTCTTTAGTTTCCGGTGTTTGACTCTCTTAGCTGGAGGATGACAGGTCACCTGATTCAGGTACTTGGTCATCATTGATGTTGCGGCTGCCAGCCGGCAGAGTATTTGATCAATGTCATACATGCAATGATCTTCTAGATTTTTACCAAATGTTTCTGAGGAGGGTGGTTTCTTCAGCTAAAGGGAGAAAGATAATATTATAGATTATTTTCTTAGTGTAGTTCAAATTATGTTTGTTTTCTGGATAGATACACTTAAACCCCAAATACTATACATTATTTATCTATACAATAGAAAGGTTACTATAGAAAAAAGGAATAAGTGCAGAAGAAATGCTCTTTTCTGTTTGCTCCCACATAAGATTTTGGCGATCATTATCACAATCAGCAAGCATTTAATATGAGCTTTTTATGGTTAGAGCATTCTGCTGGGAGAATGCTATTATATGAATATCTGCAAAATATTTTCTTTTATTGAACAGTCTCAATGTATAATCCAATCAAATCATAGCCATTTTATAAATATCTAATAGTTGTGAAGGTCAGTTGGCCTCAAAATTTGAAAATTGCCTCAAAATATGGTACTATTGGCAAAGTGGAAAATCGGTTTAAGAGTGCCATTTCCCAGCAAGTTATCTTAACATTAGAAATAGGTTTATGGTCAATATAAAAAAGAAAAAAAATACATGTGCACTTTTACAGACTTAGCTTTCTTAGATAGATCTGGAAAGGACTTAACAGATCTCTTATCCGGATGCTTTATCTTATGGATGAGGCAGCTGAGAAAGAGCAAATGACTTACCTATGGGCCCAGTTTCATTTCCTGTCCATTCTACTCATTTTATTTCCTATCCATTCTCATTTCATTTCCTATCCATTCTATCTCACCACTTTCTTGATGTATTTTGTAACTTGAAAGAGAGAGATTGAACTACAGTATTTTAAGGACTTTCTAATTCAGTACACTTTTGTCCAGCCCCTAGTACATGCAAGACATTGTGTTACATGTTGTGTGTGGGGTGAGAAGTGGGGGCAGGGTGATGTTACAGAGAGAATAGACATTGTACTTTCCTTCAAAGAAGCTGATAATCTTATGTTTTAAAGGCTTTGACGTTTTATAACTATTATTATTTTCATCACTAATTCACCTGTTTTTGGTGTTTTTTCCATTTCATCCACAGGTAATGCACAGATAAAACAGACAGGATTAGAAAGAGAGCTTGTGCTAAAATAAAAATGAAGTGAAAGGAAGTCTGAAGTATATTCACATTAGCAAAATTGCAGCATAGCTTGTCCAGAGGGTAAGGTAGACAGTGAGATGGAGAAGGTTTAAGTTTCAGATAATGCATTTCTTCTGGAAAAATCTCCCATCCAACCTTTGTCCAGGTAGTTCCATCACAAATGCAGAAGCTCTCCCTAAGGAAGCAGATAAACAACAGAGAAAAAGACAGGGATAGACCTTGAATGGACATCTTTCTCAATCGGGTGGGGAAAAAAATCTATAGCCAGAAATTGGTCACAGAGTAGAATTGCTCTGAGGAGAAGTTAATATGGTGCTCCACTCAAAGCATTAAGATTCTAGTCTGCACAGTATACACTGATGATCATTATAACATCATCAGTCATAGTGACTCAGGGATAAATTCAGTGATGTCATAAAGAACCCACACTGGAACTAAAAGATGTCACCTAGCCAATTACTGGGTTTCTTTCTTTCTTCTTTCTTTCTCTTTCTTTCTTCTTTCTTTCTTTCTTTCTTTCTTTCTTTCTTTCTTTCTTTCTTTCTTTCTTTTTCTTTCTTCTTTCTTTTTCTTTTTCTTTCTTTTTCTTTCTTTCTTTCTTCTTTTTCTTTCTTCTTTCTTCTTTCTTTTTCTTTTTCTTTCTTTCTTTTTCTTTCTTCTTTTTTCTTTCTTTCTTTTTCTTTCTTTCTTTTTTCTTTCTTTTTCTTTCTTTTCTTTCTTTTTTCTTCTTTTTTCTTTTTTCTTTCTTTTTCTTTCCTTTCTTTTCTTTTCTTTCTTTCTTTCTTTCTTTCTCTTATCTTTCTTTTCTTCTTTCGTTCTTTCTTTTTCTTTCTTTCTTTCTTTTCTTTTCTTTCTTTCTTCTTTCTTTTTCTTTCTTTTCTTCTTTCTTTTTCTTTTTTCTTTTTCTTTCTTTCTTTGCTTTCTTTTTTCTTTCCTTCCTTCCTTTCTTTTTTCTTTTCTTTCTTTCTTTCTTTCTTTCATTCTTTGTTTCTTTCTTTCTTTCTTTCTTTCTCTTTCTTCTTTTTTATAAGACTCTGTTTTTAAGTAATCTCTACACCCAATGTGGAGCTCAAACTCAGAATCCTGAGATCAAGAATTAGTTGTGTGCTCCACTGACTGAGCCAGCCAGGGGTCCCTACTGGGTTTCTTAGGGATATTTTTTCTTGCTTTTTGCTGGAATGTTTTGAACTTCTTCAACTTTTCTGAAACATGAAGACTTTACTAATATTTTGCTTGCTAACAAATTCTATTTATTGCTATTAGTCATATTAATAGATTTTCATGGAAATAATTTACCTGTATCCTCCAAGCCTTCTTTTAGTATGACAGTTTTATATCTACTTTAAAAGTTGCTATAGCCATATCATTTCACACAATTTAGCATCTGCTTCTTTTTTTCCACTCTGGAATGCCCTTCCCTTCACACAGCTAAGCAAATATTGAGTCCCTCTCCTGTTTAAACCATGTCCCTTTGGTGGCAATGTGGTACTGTCAGATAGTGGGTTGGGGATGGGGAATTTAGCATGGCATATGATAAAGAGATGAGACACAGACCCTGCCTTTGAAGAACTTACAATCTAGGGGTAGACGCCAAAACTAAGATAGTAAAAGTGATAAGACACACTGAAATGAGAGCTACTTCAAATTATAATCACGTAATCGTTGAGAGAGCATTGGGTTATACTTGGGGGAATCAAGTTTCACAGAAGAATATTTGAGTAGGCTTAGAATAACGAGTAGAATTTTGATAGATGACAATGAAGAAGGGCATCTTAGATTGAGGAAACATAATAAGGAAATTCTATGTCAACATTCATATAACAAATATTTATTGAGTACCTTATATGCTAAGTGCTGTTTTAGGATCTGAGAATATATACGCAGCTTGACACAAAACATAATTTGTGTTCATGAAGTTTACCTTCTAATAAGGAGACCCAGAAAATATATCTGTCTATATGTATTTGTGGAGTGCCACTGAGAAAAGTAGAGTGGTAAAGGGGTTTTGAAGTTGCCAGCAAGTGAATGAGTGGCTGTGTTCCTTTATAGGGGACCATCAGGAAAGGCCTCTTGATAAGCTAATGTCTGAGCAAAGACCTGAGCCATGTTGACATCTGGGGATGTGACTCTGTAAACAATGGATAGATTCTCTGGATGAATGTTAGAGGGGATAAAACTGGAAAGGTAGTTTGTGACTAGATCAATGTTGGAGGGCCCTGTATCCTATTCAGTAGTCAGTAGGGAGTCCTTTATAGAATTTTGAGGAGAGGAGTAACCTAAAAATAGCTTACTGTGTACCAGGCACTATGCCAAGATACTTCCATGTGCTATGCTAGATTTTGTTTAGTCGTTATGACAATCCCCTGAGGACTGTACCCTAATACTTCCATGAAGCATAGAGGGGTTAAGGTATTACTGTGTTCTGTTTGTCTATGTCCTCCTCCACCTCCAATTCATATGTTGAATACTAATGCCCAGCGTGATTGTATTAGGAGGTAGGGCCTTTGGGAGGTGCTTAGGACACGAGGGTGGACGCTTCATGAATAAGATTAGTGTCCTTATCAGAGTTCCCACAGAGTTCCCTAGGCCCTTCCCATGTGAAGACATAGTGAGAAGGTGCCAGCTATGAAGGAAGAGGGCTCTCATCAGACTGCAAACCATGTTGGTGGCTTGATTTTGGATTTCTCGGTCTCCAGAACTGTGAGGAATGAATTTCTGTTTTTATAATCTACCCAATCTGTGATATTTTTCTATAACAGGCTGCATTCACTACACAAGTATGGTGGCATTAAGACGATGCTTGCGATAAATTCCTTTCTCTAGCAAGCCACCAAAATACACGTGTGCTTTCAGTAAAATCAACACGCTTATTGTAGAAATGCAGTTTCACAACAAGTCCTTCAATCCCACCTTCCAACTAATGCCTCTCCTAAGCTCCATCCTCTATGGGAATTCTGGAACCACCACTGACTCCAGATTACCAATTAGTGGAGCCAAAATCTAAACCTTAGATTCCAGTTTAGGGAATTAATTTTGCTTGCAATGTGAATGATGAATTTGAATCTCTCAGGTGCTGGAAGCAAGAATGCCAGTTAACTGATCCCTATATATGAATACTGTTCCAGATGTAGGTCTGAATTTAACTTCTTTTATTATATTCACTTTATACATAGATGAATGAGGCTGAGAAGATTGTTAGGTACTACAGATGACACAGTTGAGCATTACAGTGAGTTATTTGTAAGTTTTTAATTTCAATTCCAGTTAATTAACATACAGTGTAATATTAGTTTCAGGTGTATAATTTAGTGATCCAACACTTCTGTACACTACCCAGTGCTCATAACAAGTGCACTCCTCATTCCCCATCACCTATTTCACCTGTCCCCCACCCCCACCCCTCTGGTAACCATCAGTTTGTTCTCTATAGTTAAGATTGTTTCTTTTTTTATGTTTATTTTTATTTTTTACTTTTGAGAGAGAGAGCGAGAGAGAGAGTGAGAGCGGGAGAGCATGCGGGGGAAGGGCAGAGAGAGAGAGAGGGAGACACAAAATCTGAAGCAGGCTCCAGGTGGATGCAAACTCCTAAACTGCAAGATCATGATCTGAGCCGAAGTTGACTGCTTAAATGACTGACCACCCAAGTGTTCCAAGATTCTGTTTCTTGGTGTGTTTCTTTTTTTCTCCTTTGCTCCTTTGTTTTGTTTCTTAAATTCCACATGAGTGTAATCATTTGGTATTTGTCTTTCTCTGACTGACTTATTTTGCTTAGCATAATACTCTCTAGCCCCATCCATGTCTTTGCAAATGGCAAGATTTCATTCTTTTTTTATGGCTGAGTAATATTCCATTGTCACACTCACACACACACACCGCCGCCGCCACCGCCGCCACCACCACCATCTTTATCCATTTGTCAGTGGATAGACACTTTGGCTGTTACCACATTGTAGATACTGCTGCTATAAATCTCGTGATGCATGTATATCTTTGGATTGGTAGCTTTGAATTCTTTGGGTAAATACCTAACAGTGCAATTGCTGGATCCTGGGTAGTTCTATTTTTGACTTTTTTTTTTTTTGACACTGTTTTCCAGAGGGGCTGCACCAGTTTACATTCCCACCAACAGTGTAGGAGGGTGCCTGTTTCTCCACATCCTCGCCAGCATCTAGAGTTCTCTGATTTGCTCATTTTAGCCACTCTGGCTGGTGTGAAGTGGTATCTCAGTGTGGTTTTTTTTTTGTTTTTTTGTTTGTTATTTAAATTGCTTTTATTCATGTAACATTATACATGGGAATCTTTTTATTTATTTATTTTTATTATTATTATTTTTTTTTACAAATAGTTTATTGTCAAATTAGTTTCCACATAACACCCAGTGCTCATCCCCACAGGTGTCCACCTCCATGCCCACCACTCCTCCCCCCCACATCCACCAGTCCTCAGTCTTTGTCAGCATTCAAGAGTCTCTCATGGTTTGCCTCTCTCCCTTTCCCCCAACATTTCCTCCTTTCTTCTCCCCCTTGGTCCTCTGTTAAGTTCCTCCTAATCCTCCTATACATGCACACATATGATATTTGTCCTTCTCTGCCTGACTTATTTCGCTCAGCATAACGCCCTCAAGGTCCATCCATGTTGCTACACATGGCCAGATTTCATTGTTTCTCATTGCCATGTAGTATTCCATGGTATAGATAAACCACATCTTCTTGATCCATTCATCTGTTGATGGACACTTAGGCTCTTTCCATGTTTTAGCTATTGTGGAGAGTGCTGCTATGAACATTGGGGTACATGTGCTCCTATGCATCAGCATTTCTGTATCCCTTGGGTAAATTCCTAGCAGTGCTATTGCTGGGTCATAGGGGAGTTCTATTGTTAGTTTCCTTAGGAACCTTCACACTGTTTTCCAGAGGGGCTGTACCAGTTGACATTCCCACCAACAGTGTAGGAGGGTGCCCGTTTCTCCACATCCTCGCCAGCATCTAGAGTTCTCTGATTGGCTCATTTTAGCCACTCTGACTGGCGTGAGGTGGTATCTCAGTGTGGTTTTGATTTGTATTTCCCTGATGAGGAGGGATGCTGAGCATCGTTTCATGTGTCTGTTGGCCATCTGGATGTCCTCTTTGGAGAAGTGTCTGTTCATATCTTCTGCCCATTTCTTCACTGGGTTGTTTGTTTTCGGGCGTGTAGCTTGGTGAGTTCCTTGTAGATTCTGGATATCAACCCTTTATCTGATATGTCATTTGCAACTATCTTTTCCCATTCCATTGGTTGCCTATTAATTTTCTGGGTTGTTTCCTTTGCTGTGCAGAAGCTTCTCAGTGTGGTTTTGATTTGTATTTCCCTGATGAGGAGGGATGCTGAGCATCCTTTCATGTGTCTGTTGGCCATCTGGATGTCCTAAGTTCTGTGTATTTTAGATACTAACACTTTATCAGATATTTGCAAATATTGCCTCCATTCCTTAGTTTGCCTTTTAGTTTTGTTGACTGTTTCCTTTCCTGTGCATAAGCCTTTTGTTTTGATGAAATCCCAATAGTTTATTTATTTATTTAGTCCAATATTTTATTTTTGCTTTTGTTTCCCTTGCCCACAGAGACATATCTAGAAAGAAATTAGTGTGGCTGGTGTCAAAGAGGTTGCTACGTCTGTTCTTTAGGATTTTAATGGGTGTAAGTTTCTCATTTAAGTCTTCCATCCATTTTGAATTTATTTTTGTGTAGAATGTAAGAAAGTGGCTCAGTTTTATTCTTTCACATGTTGCTGTCCAGTTTCCCCACACTATTTGTTGAAGAGACTGTCTTTTTCCCACTGGATATTCTTTCCTCCTTTTTCGAAGGTTAATTGACCACATAGTCGTAGGTTGATTTCTGGGTTTTCTATTCTGTGTCTATTTTTGTGCCAGTATCATAGTGTTTTGAATCACTACAGTTTTTTGATATAACTTGAAGTCCAGAATTGTGATGCTCCAGCTTTTCTTTTCTTTGCTGGTTTGTGGTAGTATAGACATTTTAACAATATTTGTTCTTTGAATCCTTGAGCATGGAATGTCTTTTCACCTCTTTTGTTAGGTTTATTCATAGGAATATTATGGGTTTTGCTGCAGTTGTAAATAGGATTGATTTCTTAATTTGTCTTTCTGCTGCTTCATTATTGGTGTATAGAAATGCAACAAATTTCTGTGTGCTGATTTTGTATCCTGCAAATTTACTGAATTTGTGAATCAGTTCTAGCAATTTTTTGTTTTCTTTATACAGTGCCATGTCATCTGCAAATAGTGAAAGTTTGACTTCTTCCTTGCCAATTTGAATGCTTTTTATTTCTTTGTATTTGACTGTTTTGATAGGACTTACAGTACTATGTTAAATAACAGTGGCCAAAGTGGACATCCCTGTCTTGTTCCTGACTATAGAGAAAAAGCTCCCAGTTTTCCCCATTGAAGATTATATTAGCTGTGAATTTTTCATTTATGGCTTTTATTATGTTGAGTTATGTTCCCTTTAACTCTACTTTTGAGCGTTTTTTATCATGAATGGATGTTTTGCTTTGTCAAACGCTTTTTCTGCATCTATTGAAACAGTTATATGGTTCTTTTCTCTTAATAATGTGTATCACATTGATTGATTTACAAATATTGAACCACTCTTGCAGCTAAGAAATAAATCCCACTTGATCCTGGTGAATGATTCTTTTAATGTACTTTGGATTCCATTTGCTAGTTCTATTGAGAATTTTTGTGTCCATGTTCATCAGGGGTATTGACCTGTTGTTCTCTTTTGTAGTGGAGACTTTATCTGGTTTTGGTATCAGGGTAATGCTGGCCTCATAGAATGAATTTGGAAGTTTTCCTTCCATTTCTATTTCTTTGGAATAGTTTGAGAAGAATAGGCATTAACTCTTCTTGAAATGTTTGGTTGAATTCTCCTGTGAAGCCATCTGGCCCTGGACTTTTGTTTGTTGGGAGACTTTTTATTTTGGATTCAATTTCTTGAATTGAATCCAATTCAATTGGTTATCAATCTGTTCCACTTTTCTACTTCTTGTTGCAGTTTTGATAATCTGTATGTTTCTAGAAATATACCAGTTCCTTTCAGGTTGTGCCATTTGTTGGCATATAGATTTTCATAATATATATGAAATATAATTGTTTATATTTTTGTGGTGTTAGTTGTTGTTTCTCCTCTCGTTTGTGATTTTATTTATTTGGGTCCTTTCTCTTTTCAGTTTGATAAGTCTGGCTAGAGGTTTATCAGTTGTATTAATTTTGTCAAAGTCCCAGCCTCTAGTTTCATCGATCTTTTCTACTGTTTTGTTTTGTTTTTGTTTTTGTTTTTTTTAGTTTCTTTATCATTTATTTCAACTCTAATCTTTATTATTTTCTTCCTTCTGCTGGCTTTAGGTTTCATTTGTTGTTCTTTTTCTAGCTCCTTTAGGTGTAAAGTTAGGTTGTTTATTTGAGATTTTCCTTGCTTTTTAAGATAGGCCTGTATTGCTATATAATTCCCTCTAAGGACCACTTTTGCTCCATCCCAAAGGTTTTGGACTATTGTGTTTTCACTTTCATTTGTTTCCATGTATTTTTTATTTCATCTTTGATCTCCTGGTTGATGTATTCATTGTTTAGTAGCATATTTGTTTAACCTCCACATATTTGTAGACTTTCCAATTTTTTCTTGTGGTTGACTTCAAGTTTCATAGTATTGTGGCAAGAAAATATGCATGGTATGATCTCAGTCTTTTTGTGCTTGTTGAAGCTTGGTTTGTGACGTAGTATATGGTCTATTCTGGAGACTGTCCCGTGTGTACTTGAAAAGAATGTGTATTTTGTGTTTTAGGATGAAATGTTCTAAATATATCTCCTAAGGTCATGTGGTACAGTGTATCTTCCAAAGCTGTTGTTTCCTTGTTGATTTTCAGTTTAGATGCTCTGTCTGTTAATGTCAGTGGGGTGTTAAAGTCTCCTACTATTATTGTATTATTATCAATTAGTACCTATATGTTATTAATTGTTTTATGTATTGGGTGCTCTCATGTTGGGTGCATGGATATTTATAATTGTTAGGTCTTCTTGTTGGAATATTTTCTTTATTATGATATAGTACCCTTCTTCATTTCTTGTTACAGTCTTCATTTTAAAGTCAGTTTGACCAATAAAAGTATTGCTACTCCAGCTTTCTTTTGACATTCATTTGTATAATAAATGTTTCTTTATTGCTTCACTTTCTATTTCCAGGTATCTTTAGGTCTAAAATGAGTCTTTTTGGCTAAAATTAACAAATCAGGAGACTCTGGATGCTGGCAAGGATGTGGAGAAATCGGCACCCTCCTACACTGTTGGTGGGAATGTAAGCTGGTGCATCCCCTCTGGAAAACAGTATGGAGGTTTCTAAAAAAATTAACAATAGAGCTATCCTATGACCCAGCAGTAGCACTGCTAGGAGTTTACCCAAGGGATACAGGAGTGCTGATGCATAGGGACACATGTACCCCAATGTTCATAGCAGCACTTTCAACAATAGCTAAAACATGGAAAGAACCTAAGTGTCTATCAACTGACGAATGGATCAAGAAGATGTGGTATATTTATACAATGGAATACTACAGGGCAATGAGAAAGAATGAAATCTGGCCATTTGTAGCAACATGGATGGACCTTGAGGGTGTTATGCTGGGGGAAATAAGTCAGACAGAGAAGGACAGATACCATATGTTTGCACATAGAGGTGGATTAGGAGGAAGATAATGGAGGACCATGAGGGAGAAGAAGGGGAAAAATTGTTGGGGAGAGGGAGGGAGGCAAACCATGAGAGACTCTTAAATGCTGAGAACAAACTGAGGGCTGATGGGGGTGGGGGTAAGGGAAAGGGGGTGATGGGAATGAGGGAGGGCACTTATTGGGATGAGCACTGGGTGTTATATGGAAACCAACTTGACAATAAACTAAAAAAAATAAAATAAAATGAGTCTCTTGCAGGCAGTATATAGATGGATCTTTTTTTTTTATTATTATTCATTTTGACACTGTGTTTTGATTGGAGCATTTAGTCCATTTACATTCAGACTAATTATTGATAGATACGTATTTAGTGCCAGTTTTCTTTTAACTTGTTTTGTCATTGTTTCTGGGTGTTTTCTCTGTTCCTTTCTTTGTCACCTTTGGACTTGTTTTCTCAGAGTCCCCTTTAAGCAGCAGGGCTGGTTTAGTGGTCACGAACTCTTAGTTTTTGTTTGTGTGGGAAACTTGTATTTCTTTTTCTATTCTGAATGATAGCCTTCTGGAGAGAGTATTCTTGGTTGCAGATTTTTTCCCCATTCAGCACTTGAATACAGTATGTGATTCCCTTCTGGCCTGCCATGTCACTTTTGATAAATCTGCAGCTAGCCTTATGGATCTTCAGTTGTAAGGTAAAGACTTCTTTTGTCTTGCTACATTTAAATTTTTTATTTATCATTGTATTTTGCAAATCTAATTACAATATGTCTTGATGTTGGCCTGCTTTTGTTGATTTTGATGAGAATTATCTGTGCCTCCTGGAGGTTTGTTTCTTTCCCCAGATTAGGGAAGTTTTCAGGTATTCTTTCTTCAAATAAATTTTCTGTCCTCTTTTCTCTCTTCTTCTTCTGAGACTCCTATAATATGAATGTTATTACTTTTGATAGAGTCACTGAGTTCCCTAATTTTTCTCATGTTCCTTAATTCTTCTTTCTCTCTTTTGTTCAACTTCCTTATTTTTCATTATTTTATCGTCTATATCACTTACATTTCTCTGCTTCTTCCAGCTGTGTTCATTGTATCAAGCCTGTTTTCGATCTCAATTATTGCATTTTTCATTTCTGACTGATTCATTTAAAAAATTTTTTAGAGTTTGTTTATTTATTGTTTTGAGAGACCAAGAGAGCAAGAGGGGCCAGCAGCAAAGAGGGGCAGGGGGGTGGGGAAGAATCTCAAGCAGGCTCTGCACTGTTAGTGCGGAGCCCAATGCAGGACTTGAATTCATGAGATCATGACCTGAGCTGAAACCAAGAATCTGATGCTTAACTGACTGAGCCAGCCAAGCACCCCTCTGACTGATTCTTTTTAATTCTTATCTGTGTGGTAATGGTCTCCCTGAGGTCTTCCATTCTTTTCTTCAGCCCTATGTATATCCTTATGACTGATGCTTTAAGTTCTCGGTCAGGCATGTTACTTATATAGTTTTGAGTAGATCGCTGGCTGTGATCTTATCTTGTTCTTTCATTTGGGATGAATTCCTTTGTCTTGGCATTTTGTCTAAGTCTCTACCTCCTCCTCCTCCTGCTCCACCTCCTCCTCCTCCTTCTTCTTCAGTGTGGCCTCCTCTCACCCTTTAGTTGTGGAATTTGTTCTGTTAGTCTTCAGGTTCATTTCTGGAGTATTTGGGATGATTTGACAGTTGTCTAGTTGGGTTTGTGGGATGAGGTGAGCCTAGGGTCCTCCTACTCTGCTACCATTTTCTTGTGTACAGTGATTTTTAAAAGTCTCTCAAAAACTCTTATGTGGAGTTTCATGAGATTGTATACTGATCATGGTAGACTGGATAATGGCCCCAAAAGATATCCTGGTCCTAATCACTGGAAGCTGTGAATATTATAGGGCAAAATGGACTTTGCAGATATGATTAAGGGTTTTGAGATTGAGACATTATCTGGGATTCTCCTGATGGACCCTAAATATAATCACAAGTGTCCTTATAAGAGGGAAGTAGATGTTTGACATGAAGAGGGAAAGGTGAAGTGATGCTAGAAGCGGAGATTGGTGGAAGCATTTTGAAGGTGTTAGGAGGAGCCACAATCTGAGGGAAATAGAATTGCTAGAAGGTGAAAAAGGCAAGGAATAGGTTTTTCCCTCAGGCCTCCAGAAGGTGTCAACCCTGCCCATGCCTGACTTTAGTCCAGTGATACCAATTTCAGACTTCTGGCATCTGGAACTGAAATAGAATAAATTAGTGTTTTAAGCCATCAAGTCTGTGATAACTTGTTAGAACAGCCATAGGGAACCAATACAGATTTTGGTGCCTGGAAGTGAGGCACAGCTGTAACAAGTACTCAAAAATGTAGAAGTGGCTTTGGACTTGGGTAATAAGTAGATGGAGGAGTTTTGAGGTGCAGAATAGGAAAAACCTAGGTTGCCTTCAGCAGATTATTGGTAGAAACACATTAGAGTTGCTGATGGAGAAGGCTCAGAAGGAAATGAGCATGTTATTGGATACTGGAGGAAGGGCACCATGGCTGAAAGCTTGACAGAATTGTGTCCTGTCCATATATGGAAAGCAAAACCTGTAAGTGGGGAACTTGGATATGTAGCTGAAGAGATTTCCAAGCAAAGTGTTGAAGGCATGGCCTGGTTTCTTCTTGTTGCTTGTAGTAAAATGTGAGAGGGGAATGATAAATTGAGGAAAAACAACTGTTATGTTGAAAAGGAAAGAGGACTTGATAATTTGGGAAATTCTCAGCCTATCCAGGTAGCAAAAGTGCTAAAATTAGAAGATCCACTGTTAGGAAAGCATGCTTTGTAGAAAAAGCAAGGATGTGGCTGGACAGTGTTTTGTGGGTGCTGAGAAGATTGAGTGTATTACTCATGGCTCCCCTCAGCCATTTTGGCAGAAGTCAGAAACGAAATGAAATTATCCAATGAAGACCTGTGGAGGAGCTTCTTGTTTAATGGAATGAGTCTCTGTGACCCGCAAGGAGACTCACAACGTTTTGAGAATATTATGTTGTCAGTTTGAACAAAGGGACATAGAGAAAACAAAAAGGAAAAAGGCTACTGGATTCCCCAAGTCCTACAGACAGGAAATGGACTGATGAGATTATTCATCTGTAAACACATGCTACCTGTCCTCAAAAAGGATGACTCGAGCTGGAGCCACAGGCCAAGAGTATGGAGCCTTGTGGCACAGAGAATTCATCCTAGGTCTTGACACCAAATAGGAAATGCCTTGTGGGATCCTAAAATCACCTGGGACTGGTGACTCCTGTTTTCCTTCCACTTTCTCCTTTTATGAAAGGCGGTGTCTACAACTGTTACCATTATATTTTGGAAGTAGAGAACTTATTTTCTAGTTTCACAAGTCTGTAGATGGAGAGGAATCTACATCATCCAAGATGATGGATAACACCAAAGTTTCACCCATAGCTTGTTTAAATGATTTAGATGATGAAATTTGAGACTTTTGAACTGATGATTTTTTTTTTTTTTTACATTTTTAAAAAATATTTTTATTTATTTCTAGAAGAGAGAGAGAGAGAGAGACAGCGTGAGCAGGGGAGGGTCAGAGAGAGAGGGAGTCACAGACTGTGAAACAGGCTCCAGGCTCTGAGCTGGCAGTCAGCACAGAGCCCGACGCGGGGCTCGAACCCACAAACCACGAGATCATGACCTAAGCGAAAGTCGGACGCTTAACCGACTAAGCCACCCAGGCGCCCCAGAACTGATGATATTTTGAATGAGCATTTGGACATGGGTTGATGTTGTCATGGGTTGAGACTTTTGGATGTTGGCATGGAGTAATTGTATTTTGCACGTGGGATAGATGTGAACTTTAGGGCAGGCTGTGATGAGTTAAAAGTGGCTACCTAAGATATCTAGGTCATTATCCCTGGATCCTATGAATGTTACTTCATATGGCAAAAGGGACTTTGTAGATCCTTCAGTTAAGGATCTTGAGACAGGGAGATTATTATGGATTATCCAGGTGAGACCTATTGTCGTTTGAAGATAGAAGAAGGAGCCCCCTACCAGTCAAGGATACAGGCCACCACTAGCAGTTGAAACAGGCAAGAAAATGGGTTTTCCCCTTAAGGACCTCTGAAGGATTCAGCCTTGCCAACAGCTTGACTTTAGTCCATTGATACCAATTTCAGTCTTCTGGCCTCTATAACTGGGGCGCCACCCAGGCGCCCCAAATTTGTGTTGTCTTAAGCCACCAAAATTTGTGGCAATTTGTTATAGCAGCCACAGGGAACAAATACATCAACCTTCAGGTTAATTTAGAGCTTACTTACAATTTGCAATATTCAGTTCCATCTAGGAATATGGTAAGCCTTTTCATTTATTTGAATTTTTTATTTCTCTCAAATGTAATTTTATTCGAACAAGTCTTGCAGATTTTGTGATGACATTACTGTGGGTGCTATAGTGAATGGAATTATTTTAAATATTTTTCTTTTAAAAGAAGATATTTCAAGGGGCGCCTGGGTGGCTTAGTCGGTTAAGCGTCCGACTTTCGCTTAGGTCATGATCTCGCGGTTCGTGGGTTCGAGCCCCGCCGGGCTCTGTGCTGACTGCCAGCTCAGAGCCTGGAGCCTGTTTCAGTCTGTGACTCCCTCTCTCTCTGACCCTCCCCTGCTCACGCTGTCTCTCTCTCTCTCTCCTAGAAATAAATAAAAAACATTTAAAAAATTAAAAAAAAATAAATAAAAGAAGATATTTCTTTAAAAATTTCTTTTAAAAGAAAGCTTTCTTAAAAAAATATTTTGGAATTTATTTTGAAGGATCATAAAGGGTAAAGCAAGTAACAGTTTTTCTATTGGAAATGAGTTTTTGTTCCTTTCTCCAGAGTAGATTATTTTTATTTGTTTATTTATTTTTTTATTGAGGGAGAGAGTGAGGGAAAGGGGGAGAGAGGGTAAGAGAGAGAATCTTAAGCAGGCTCCATGCTTAGTGTGGAGCATGACAGGGGGCTTGATCCCATGGCCCTGGGATCATGACCTGAGCCAAAATTAAAAGTTGGATACTCAACCAACTGAGCCACCCATGTGCCCCTCCAGAGTAGATGTTTTAAGGAGATATTTTAATGGCACACTGTCTCATTGGGATTAAGTGTCACATGTTTATTTGTCTTCAAAATTTTAGCTATGATTTTAGGAACACAGTGTGTCCCAAAGCCCTGTGCTAGTTGAGTATTATCTATCTTGAAATTCAATGAAAGTAACCTCAACAAATCTCCTACATGCAGTCTTTATAAACTCTGGATGTATAATAGTATAGTGTAAATAGTTGAGGATATTTTTAGTCTTTGTCTTATTATTGTGCTATTTATTGTCCTATTTCTTCAGATGCAAGGCTGGCTCTGAAAAAGTATATTGCAAAGATCTCTGCAGCTGTTACAGACACAGAAAAGGGACAAGGGAAGCTCTTGAAGGAAGACAAGGTACTGCGTTGTGACTACTGTTTGTTCAGATGTCTTTTGAGATTTTTGCCTTATATCTTTAGTTTCTTATACTAATGCTGTAGAGGTAGGTGGTGGTCCTTACTGCTGTCTTTCTCCCTCCCTCCCTTCCTCCTTCCCTCTTACCTACCCTAATTCCTTCCTTCCCCCCTCCCTTAGTAAACTACTGATAAGAGATAGAATGATAAAAATTAAATGAAATAATATTTAAGAGTGACATAGAGATGCATGTACTGAGTATTATACCCAAAAACATAGATACATTTTTGAAACGTATTGTTGAAGTTGAAAAAAAAATCACCAAAGACTGTAGAGATTTTCATAAAGCTCAAAACCAAGCAAAATGAAACTATATTGTCTAGAGATACCTACCTGTGGAGTAAAACTATTAAAAAAAGAAAAGAAAAATTATAAACACAGATTGTGATTATCCATTGGAGGAGGGCAAGAGGATGAATTAGGAGAGAAGCACAGAAAATAGTGTTAATAGTACCGGCAATGTTCTGGCTATTCTGTTCAATAATGAGGTCCACTGATATTTATTTCATTAAGATTTGCTTTAAAACCTATATATACATCATATTTCAGTATCTATGTATGTCTACATTACATATTCATTAAATGCATCATATTTTACATGATGGTAAAAAAAGACAAAAATATAAAGACAGCTAATTATAAAGCCAACTTGTCACATTTACCATATACTAAGCATTACATGTGGACTAATTTATTGCTTTGGATGTAAGATATGCTCCAGGTACTCGAAATGTGGTTTGATTTTAAATTATCTCTTGTATTTCTGTGCAGGATGTTCTGTGAATTCCCTGTGACTTCTAATTCTGATGAAAAAGAATTAGCTAATGCTAAAAGTGTTAAGACATCCCCAAGCCTGAGAACATGATAAGTTACACATTTCACTTATGGTTTGTAAAACACTTTACAAAATCTCTTATGAAACCAACAAAATATAGACAAAATTCTGTTAGGATAGCTATTGCAGCTATTAAATCTAGGAAAGAAAAATTTCTGGGCACAGACAGTACTCTGTTCAACTAGTTACTATAAAAACTTTTTTAAATTTCAATTTTTAAATGTTTGGTTATTTGAACTAGAAAATATTATGTACATATAGTAATAACTAGAATAAAATTGAAATGCCTAAAGCAAACTTAATAGCTTTCTTTCTTCCATTTCCAGTCTTACTGCCCTGGGGTTCCAGTAACAGTCTCCTGTTAATTTCACCATACAAATTTCACCATTTCAGTTATATAAACATATGTATTCACACATATAGTTTTATAAGATTTTGTTTTTTTATATGATTGGAGTTACACTATACATATTAAATTTTTTTAAACTACATATTTATCCTTAATTTGCTTATGGACATCCTTCCAAATGCATTTGATTCCACATATGTCTGCATACACTGTTATTTATTTAATAATAGGAACAGGACATGCAAGAAATGCATTCTTTTCTCTTATTATGAATCATAGAACAATAAACTCAAATCAGACACTCTCAGTTTGCTGTGTGTGTGCTGAGATAGCATTGATGCAAATTGAGACATTTTCAGCAAGGTGGAGCTCTTCTTGCATTTCTGGTACTTCCTCTCCTCCGAACCCTCCGAGGGAGAATAATATGCCTGTTGAGTTGCATCCAGTTCATAACATCCATCTATTCTTCTCCAACCTTTGCAAACACATCTTTTTATCACAGGGCTCAATGAAAATAATTAGGGAGAGGGTGTACACTGACCCACAGCTTCAGGACTGTAAACTATGAGTTTTATTTTAAGCAACATTCCACTAATGTTAGAGCTGCACTGCCCAATATAGCAGCCACTAGCCAAATGTAGCTATTTTAAGTTAGTATTAATTAAAATTAAATAGAGTTCCTCAGTCACACCTCTCCCTTTTCTAGTACTCAATGGACATAAATGTCAAATGGTGACTATTGGATGATGCAGATAGAGCATGTCTACCATCACAGAAAGTTCTATTGCACAGTGCTAGTTCAGAGATCCTATAGAGTTTTATTTTTCAATAAACAAGTGGAAAGTAAATTCTCTGTTTCTATCTGTAGAATACCATCCTCAGTGCATGCCGTATTAAAAATGAGTGGTTGGAAACCCATTTGGAAGCCACCATTAGCGAGCTTTTAGAGCAGAAACAACAATTGGAAGATATTGTGACTCCAGTCTTCACAAAAATGGCAACACCACGTAAGTTTGGGATAAAAATGGTTTGAATGTCAGAAAAGATGAATATTAGTTCAGTGTTATTTCTGAGATTAACAATCTTCTGATTTTAACAATCTTCATTAACCTTTTACAAGCTCATGATACAAGTGTGATACAACTCCCTAGATTTACTATTAGTTTCAATATTGATAATAACAATTATTTCTGTAGAGAATGTCTAATATTAATCTTAATATTGTTACCATTATTTATTAATTTTATATAATTTATTGTGCCTTTGATTTTAAATTAGAAAAGCATATCCTTCTAGGAGGTAGAATGGCAAAATTTGGAAAGCACTTTCAGTATTATAACGTGCTTTGAAAAGCTTATTGTGGGTACAGTCTCCTGTCAATGGGGAAGCCGCACTTGGTGGCAGGCATACCTAAGAATTTTTTAAATATCAGTTTTATTGAGATTTAATTCTTACAGTATAAAATTCACCATTTAAAAATATACAATCCTGGGGCGCCTGGGTGGCTTAGTCGGTTAAGCGTCCGACTTTCGCTTAGGTCATGATCTCGCGGTTCGTGGGTTCGAGCCCGCGTCGGGCTCTGTGCTGACTGCCAGCTCAGAGCCTGGAGCCTGTTTCAGTCTGTGACTCCCTCTCTCTCTGACCCTCCCCTGCTCACGCTGTGTCTCTCTCTCCTAAAAATAAATAAAACATTAAAAAAATAATAATAAAAATAAAAATATACAATCCAGGGATTTTCAATATATTCAGTTATATAATCATCACTGCCATCTAATTTTAGAACACAAACAACCCAAAAAGAAATACCATACCCACTGGCAATCACCCCCAACCCTCCCTCCCACAAGACTCCTACAACCATTTATCTTTTGTATTTCTAAAGATTTGCCTGTTGTGGACATTTCATGGATAGAATCATACAATCTGTGACATTTTGTGTCTGGCTGCTTTCATTTCTCATGTTTTCAAGGTCCATACATCCTGTAACATACTTCCGTATTCCTCTTTGTTCTGAATAATATTCTTGTATGGATTCAAACATACCCATTCATTAGTTGAGTTTCCATGCTTTTGACTCTTGTAAGTAGTGCTTCTGTGAACTTTTGTGTACAAATTTGTGTGACTGCATGTTTTCATTTCTCTTGGTAGAATTGCTGGGCCATATGGTAACTCTGTGCCTCATCATTTGAGGAACTGCAGAACATTTCCAATAAACAGTGTACATGAAGATTACAATTTCCACATCATTATCAGCATTTATTATTGTCTTTTAAAAAGAACTTTAGCCATCCTAGTGGGTGTGAAGTAATATCTTACTGTAGATCTGATTTACATTTCCTTAATTATTCATCATGTTAAACATCTTTTCATGTGCTTACTGGCTATTTGTATATTTTGTTTGGGGATGTGTCTATTTTAATCCTTTGCCTATATAAAAAATTATTTTAGTTTTTATTTTTTGAGAGAGAGAAAGACAGAGCACAAGCAGGAGAAGGAGCAGAGAGAGGGGGAGACAAAGAATCTGAAGTAGGCTCCAGGCTCTGAGCTGTCAGTACAGAGCCCAACATGGGGCTTGAACTCACAAGTCATGAGATCATGACCTGAGCTGAAGTCGGATGCTTAACTGACTGAGCCATCCAGTCACCACTCCTTTGCCCATTTTTAAATTGGGTTGTCTTTCTTATTGACTTGTAGGAGTTCATTATGTATTTTGAATTCAGTTCCCTTATCTGATATATGATTTGCCAATATTTTCTCCTATTCTGTATGTTATCTTTTTATTTTCATAATTGTGTCCTTTGAGGCAAAAGCCTCAAGCCTTTAAGTTTGAAGTCTAGTTTACCTTATTTTCCCTTTTGCTGCCTGTGCGTTCAGTGTCATATCTAACAAACATTGCCTAACCCAAGATCACCAAGACTCACTCTTACAGGTTTTTTTGTAAGACTTTTGTAATTTTATCTTTTTTCATTTAGTTCTATGGTCCATTTTGAGTTATTTTTTTGTGTATGATATGAACTCATTCTTTTGAATGTGGATATTGAGTATGTAAGATTTTTTTTTTTTTAATCAAAAGGGACTATGGTTTTTTAAATGTTAAGACAATCTAATCTAGGTCGTATGGCAGAATATCCTTTGCCATCTTTACCAGACATCTATTGAGCACAGGCATAGATAGCACATTCCTAGGTCTCCTGAAGGGAGACAGATGCTTTACACTGTCCTTGTCCTTAAGGAGCCCACCACCCAGTTGGTGAGTAAACATACAAACCAGAAAAGATAAACTCAGTGCTTTGTATGTTCCGAGAAGACTTACTATTAGGAGGAAGTATCATGAAGAAAGAGTAATCGCCTGAAAGGACGGGTAGCCAGGATGGAATATGAGGGGAGTTCTGGAATGAAGGCACAATAGGATGACGAAAGGCTCAAAGGTGGGAATGGGGAAGTGGCCAGGATCTATCTGGCTAATTGTAGTTGAGTCTGTGAGGAACAGTGAAAAATAAGGTTGGAAAGTTAACTTACGCTCATTTCATTAAAAGTACTGAATTTATAAGCTTAGAAGTTTGGTCTTTATCCAGGGCAGAGGGCTGTCATTAAATGCTTTGGGGGAAGCAGAGAAGGATTAAGTAGGAGAGAATAATATGGCTTTCCTTATAAAATGGGTGAAGGAGAGACTGGAGAGAGTGAAACCACTATAGTCCAGCAGTGAGATGACTAAGGCCTGAGTCATTGTGGTACAATCTGGTTCTCACCCTTTCCCCCTGTTCTACCACTGCCATTAGCCTGGGCATCACCTCTCCCTCCTTCCTTCTCATCACTTAGGAAGAATCAGCTCTCCCCACCAAGATCTTCTATATCCCCTCCAAGCACCTCAGTATCTTATACCTTCACATGATGGTAGTGTTAAGTCTTGATGGGACCTCTCAAATGACCTCCTCATGTTACAAGGAGGAAAGTGAAGACTGTTGAGGTTAAGCGGTTTATTCAGTTATTCTATTCGATGGCAGAATTAGGAACAGTAATACCGATTATATGAGAAATGTGATCTTATACCTTTAAATTAAAAAAAAAGAGGAGAATACTTGAATTGATATACCAACACCAAGGCTTAATTAATGACTGGTTTGGACTGGGACATATTTATTTCATGACAATTATTTTAACAATGGGCTTCATTTTTGTTTTATATTACAATTTATATTAATTAAATGTAATTTTAAAATCTGCTTCCTTTCAGGTCAAGTGAAAAGTGCCAAATCTGTAGTCTAAGCCATGGTCAGAAAAGAAGTCAAGATCTTACCTTCTACTGAATATATATTTTATAAAAGGCCACACTTCCTTCTAGTATTTATAAAAGCAAACTTATTCATACCAGTTGAAGTTAAGAAAATAGGTGTAGGGCTTTATAAAAGTGTTTAAGTATGAATCACCCTTTTTTTGTTTTGTCCTATTCAGCATGCATAAGTGCAGATGCTCTGATCTTGCGTCTGCTCCAAGTGCAGCTCTGTGTGAATTCCACATGATGCTTCCAGACAGTGTGGGGGTGCGAATCACTCACAAAAGCTCTCTGGAAGCTCTAAGGGCTATACTGAGAATCTAAAAATTTTCTGTGTAATTGAGGCAGGAAATTTACATTCAACTGAGGAACTCTATTAAAAAGATATTAAAAAGCTATTTCCAGAAAAAAAATTTGTTCTCCCTCTTTCGAAAGAAAAGCTATAGGAAGACATCATTGAGCGAGGAAAGATTAAGAATGGTTTGGCTCGGGGTCGTCGTCGTCTTCTTTTTATTATAGGGTTAATTTATTTATTTTGAGAAAGAGAGCACACAAGCAGGGGAGGAGAGTGACAGAGAGAGAGGGAGAGAGAGAACCCCAATCCCAAGCAGGCTCCGTGCCCTACACAAGGCTCAATCCCACCAACTGTGAGACCATGACCTGAGCTGAAATCAAGGGTCGGACACTAAACTGACTGAGCCACCAAGGTGCCCCTCGGAGTCCTCTTCTTATACAACTATTACTTTTTTTATTCTCAGGGTTTTTTTTAAATGTTTATTTATTTTTGACAGAGAGAAAGAGATAGGCAGAGTGCAAGTGGGAGAGGGGCAGAGAGAGGGAGACACAGAATCTGAAGTAGGCTCCAGGCTCTGAGTGTCAGCACAGAGCCCAACATGGGGCTCGAACTCACAAACTGGGAGAGTATGAAGTCAGATGCTTAACCAACTGAGCCACCCAGGCACCCCTACGACTATTACTTTTTATGTCCAAATTAAAATTTACCTGTGGGGTAGGA
>JAESUZ010004375.1:0-67056 GCA_017311185.1 Proteles cristata cristata
CGGCTCTGATCCAGTCCCAGGCACCTGAGGCTTTGCCTCAAGCACTGCGTGAGCTGGGCGTGGGAGTGGCGGGTAGGTGCAAATACCCACCGGGGGGGGATACCTACCCCATGCAACTTAGCAGCTCCTGTGTTCCCTAGGATTACCTGGGTGCATAGGCTTCCGTGACACGGCAGCTTTGAGACAGCTGCACTGTCATCGGCCCAGTGGGAGAGCACGCATGGGACTTTGCAGACTAGGTCATTCTCAGGGCCCATTCCAGGTGTTCTTCGCCTTTTCAACGCTTCCCTTACCCCTGTATGTGTGAGGTGGGGTTCCCGACCATCCTAGGCCGTAGGAAGCTATGCTAGTATGTATGTCTCCTCAGGAACCTTCCCGTCCACCTATGACATCACGCGTCGGCTCCCCATATTCACAGAGGGAGACAACTTGGAAGAATCCAATGCACACTACGGCCACTTTCTTTCGAGCAGACGCGATACTCACTTGGGGGCCATCTACACGGTGGTCCGTTACAGCGTCTGCTCAGCAAGAGGTGTCCAAGCTTCTCTCTCCCTGACCCATGCGGCTTAAACCATACACAGGAACGGTGTCGATCTGTGGTGTTTCACAGACCCATGGTGTTCCTCGGATGATGCAGCCTGAGATACCATAACCCGTTTGGGTTATTCACGCCAAAGGCGCTCGTCCTGCCTCGTTGTGGACAATATGCCCAGGCACCCTGCCATATTCCTTACAAATGACGTCATCCTACGAGGTGACACACACGAGCACGGCCTTGACCTTCCCGGTTGGCCCTGCTTGCGCCTCACTCGGCAATGGGCATCATGGGCCCCCCACACTCCCCAGTCTAATAGACAGTCGTGAGGTGGGCAAGTGTCCCAAACGACGTCCCGAGGACCCTAGAAAGTGCATGTGTGCGGCGCCTTCTCACTTTGACACCCCTTTGGTGCTGGTCCACTCGGTGACAGCGGACTCAACAAGAACTCGCAGCAGCGCTGGGGACGTACACAGCAGCACCGCCCACCAGCCACAGTTACCAGCGAGGCAGCTGCAAGCAAGTTCCGGAACCAGTGTAGCTGAGCTCTCACTTCCCCGGCAGTTACAGGGAGGAGGGAGCAAAGAGACCCAAGAAGATAGCCGCAGAGTCAGACACGGCAAAGGAGGAAGGAGAGATGCAAAGAGGCAGAGCCACCAGGGTCAGAAGTCTTAGAATTCCAAGAGCAATGAGTCCTACCAACAGCTTTGATGGGAGATTATCCGAACCGTGCTCTTTCCTCCGTGTCCCTACCCAGGAAAGCCTGCACGCTGCCCTGGAACCATTAGTAAATCTTCCTTGGCTCCAGGGCCCGGTGGGCGTAGAAGATACCATGGCCCAGCGGAGCAGGTCTGCATGGCCTTCCTTGCAAGGAGTTGGGGAGGATGGGAGACATGCACGCGGTGATGCGAAAGCTCTATCCTGTCCTGAATTGCCTGCGGGATCATCGCCTTGCTTTGTGGTTCCGGCCAGGGCATGTGGCCCCGTCTCACGCAGGCACAAAGCGTGACCCATCCCCCAGGACAATGTCTTGTCCTCGGACATTCCACTCACGGGCACGGGGACGGCGCAGAACGCAAACGCCTACGCCCCGATGGATACATTCGGGCTCACACCCCGAATCCTACACAGACAAGAACACACGAGCGTGAAATGCACACAAACCCTTCAAGGTGTTTATCGACCATTCAGTAATTCTTCACGGGTTGGGGAGCGTCGTGCCACCCCACATTTCCCCACCAAACTGTCCTTTTTTCCTGTGCAGGAGAACCCCACTGGCCACTGGTGCACTTCTGAAGGCTTTCCTCGGCTGTCCCTGAAGGGTGTCGCTCCATCATCTTCTTCTCAAGATTGGGCAGCTCCCTGGGTTTCACACACACACACACACACACACACACACACACACACACACACACAAACACACACAAACACACAGACATAAGACAGGTGAGTGTCTGCCCCTGGGCACCTTAAAGGATGTTTAAGTGTTTCAAAAGAGAAACGATTTGATGCTGTGGTAAACCGTGGCAAGGGTGACAGTGGCCCAGGTGGCCAGCGAAACCATAGGATGGGGGAAGGAGGATGCAGTGTGGAGGTGTATGCTCAGGGAACCACCATTCTCACAGGTGCAGCGGCAGCCTTGCATGTGAAGGTTTCCTCACTGCTGATGCGCCCGGCTGCAGCCTCCAATAAAGAGGGAGAACCTCTTGACACTGTACTTCTTCAGACTCCCCGACTCAGGCTGATGCCCTTTTCACTTGGGATCACTGTCCCTGAGGTACTCTGGCCTCAGGATGTCCATGTGGGAAGCAATTCCTCCACGGACCCTGCGGGACACAGTTCAGCGCCCACCCCACGGGCTCCTCACCTGGCTGCCTCTCAGATCCCTCTCCCGGTGCCTCCTTCCTCTTGAAATACTGCAGGGGGTTGGGCCACAGATCTTCAATGATGATCTGGCAGGGGAAACCCACCAAGGCTCGGATCCTCATGCCAAAATGCTCGGGGACACACCCAAATCCCCTGCCGAGCTTCTTACAGGACCCTACCTCAGCAATCCTGCAAGGGCCCGCAAACCTGTGGTCACAGAACCAGTTGAAGAAGTTGAGGCTGCTGTTGTCATGCCTGCGTCTGGAGGCCTCTTGCTGGTAATTTGGGTGCCACTGTAGGAGACTAGCGTCAGATGCCCTGTATCCTGGAGAGAGACGGCTACGTGAGAAGGCGCTGCACAAGGATCCGAGTACAACCCTCGCCCAGCTGCCACCCATAGACACAGTGGCCACGTACCGGCGACAGTATGGACGTACTCCTTGGCAATGACTTTATTCTGGAAGTAGGGGTTCTTGGCGAACAACAGCAGGATCTTCCAGCAAACCCTGGGAAACGTGTGTTCCTCCACCTGCCGGGGATGAGTGGGTCGAAATGTGAACTCTCGTCCTGGGAGACCTGCCTCCTCCTGATTTCAGGCCCACGTCTCGTCTCCTGATGCCGCCCCCGCCGCCAACCCACCCAACCACACTGCCTCCCTCTCCCTGGCCACACCTTCAGATCAGTCATGTAGCGAAGCATGGTGTCGTCTTGCTTACTGATCATGGCCGACATCTGAGGGTGATTCACCAACTGCTGGATGTCAAGGAGCCTTCAAGTGCGGGGCGCGATCGGAGCTGGAACCGCAGGGCGATTGTGGACAGCAGCCTGGCACTGCTGTCCCCCGTCCTCGCGCAGGGTCCCAAGCCCTCTGCGCAGGCCGCTCAGGGCCCAAAGGGGCCCCGGTTTCGGCACGGCTATGTCAGGCACACCCAGATGGGTGTAAATGTCGGCACACCCACATCGCATCCTCACTCTCGTCTGCTGCTGCCTAGACAGAGTACGCTTGTTGACACACAGCACACACTGTGAGCTCGGGCTGGCCACGTGGGCATTCGCATCTCCTTTCCTGCGGCGATAAGCTGACGGGGACCCGGCGAAGGGCACGCCAGGCACTTGTGTGTGACGTTTCCCTGGTGCTGGTCCTCCATCTGACCTGGAGACCCGCGCCCTAAGCCCCCACTGGGGTTTCCGTACCACGTGTCACGCAAAGCACACCTGCCACCTCCAGCCTGGCACTCCCCTCTCCCCGCTCCTATTCGGGAGCCACGGCCACTGCATGACATCCGGTGGGCATGTGCCGGCCCTGAGGACAGGAGCGTTTCTCCACTCTAGGCCCTGTGTCCCTCGACATGTCACTTCCGTCACCCGCCTCTTCCCAAGCCCAGAACCCCTGTGGTCCCTGCATGACAAGCGGAAAGGATACAGACTTGGCCCAGAAGCCAGGGATGCCCTGGATGAGGGCACTTCTCCGTGCCACATAATACTGCCGCCGCTGGTATATCCGGAGTTTGAGACGAGAGCGCTCCCGGCTGGCTTGTTCGTTCAGGGGCTGGAGCTCTATCTGAAGGGCCTCCAGGGCCTCCAGCGGGCTCGGGCAAGGAAGGAGCCCTGGCTCTAACCGCACCTTTTCCTCCTGCTTCACCAGCACCCGCTGTAATTCTTCCACCCATCGGGCCTCCTGCCCTCCCCGCCTTTGTTCCTCATTCCCCGGATCCTTCGGGCCCTGCTCCCCCTCGTCCTTGTCCTCTTCCGTCTCTTTCCCTTGGTCTCGCCCCTCCTCCTCCTGCCCCAAGTCTTGCTCCTCCTGCTCTTCCTTTCCTAGTCTTCCTGCAACGACTCCATCGCCCTCCACTCCTACGCCTCCTCCTCCTGCTCCACCGTTTCCCACTCCGCCGCCGCAGCGTTTGCCTCCTCCTTCACCTGCTCTGCCTCCTCCTCCTCCTTTTCCTGCCCGGCGGCGGCCTCTTCCTCCGCTCCCACCGCCACTGGCGTACCGGCCGCTTCCGGGGCCGCCACCTCCACCGCCTCCACCGGGGCCGCTTCTACCTCCTGCTGCCCCTGCTCCTCCTCCTCCTCCCCCCCGTCGACCCCCTTCCATTTCGGCTCCTCCTCCTGCCCCGGCTCCCCTTGCCCCTCCCGCACTTTTGTCCCCCCTCCTCGGCCCCGATCTCCGCCTCCTGCTGCTCCTTCTGCTCATCTGCCCCCGAACCTCCTGCTCCTCCTCATCCCCCAACTTTAGGTTCTCCTCCCCTGCAGGGTCTTTCTCCTGCACCCCACGCTTCTCTGTCACGTCGTCCTCACGCTCCCTCCCGTCATCCTCGCCAGAGACAGGCCCAACCACTGCCAGGACCACCACCTCTGTCTTCTCGTCCAACGGGCACGACAGCTCCTCCAGCGCCACCACAATGCCCTCCACCTGCAGCACCAGCCTCTCCACGGGGCCGGAAACGCCTGGGTGAGGTTGGGCCTTGCGTTGCTGCTCAGCTTGTGCGTTGCTGGCGTGCAAACCTTCCGTCTGTGGTGCCTCCTCCGTGCATTCCTGACGCCCAGTGTCCTGGGGGGCTCTCCACTCTTCGCCATCCCCTTTCACGGCGGAAGCGGCACAGGGTGGCTGTGCCTCCCGCCTCTTTCCCGGACACGACTCGCTCAACATGTGGCCCTGGCTCCACACGTAACCAGTGGCTGCTCCAACGAGAGAGGGAAGAGGTGAGAGCACCGACCTCGCTCACCAGACCCAGCTCCAAAGGGAGGAGAGGCGGGAGGTGAGAGCACACGCCTCGCTTTCCAGACACAAGTCAGAAGGGGGAGGTGGCAGGTGAAAGAACGGGCCTCCCTCACCACACCGTGCTACCAGCGGGGAGGCGGGTGGTGAAATCAGGGTCTCTCCGACCAGACCCTGCAACAAAGGGAGGGGCGTGAGGGGAAGGCAGGCCCTCCCTCCCCCGAACCGGCCACGAAGACTTAGGAGGGAGGAGAGAGCAGGGCGTTACTTCCCCAGAATCACCTACAAAGGGGAGGCGGGAGCTTAAAGCTGGGGCCTCGCTCAGCGGACCAAGCTACGAAGGGAGGGGCGAGAGGGTGAGCCAGGGCCTCCCTCCCCCGACCCAGCTACCGGGGCAGCGGCCCAAGGAGAAAGCAGGGGCCGCCCTCACCGGATCCAGCTCCGAAGGCACAGGCAGGAGGAGAAAGCAGGGGCCCCCTCTCCACGCCCAGCTGCGAAGGGAGAGGCGGGAGGTGCAAGCACGGGCCTTCCTCACCGGAGCAACTACGAAGTGAGCGGGAAGAGGTGACCGCAGGAAGACGCTTGCCTCGCCAGACCCAGCTAGGAACCGAGAGGCGGGCGGTGAGAGCACCGGCCTTCCTCCGCCACGTGCCTACGAAGAAACAGGCGAGCGCTGAGAGCACGCACCTCCCTCAGCGGATACAGTCCGCAGAGGCCTGAGGGTGGGGGCTGGAAACCCGCAGCCGCCTCCTCCAGGAGCACAGGGGCCTAGCGGCCGCAGGCGCACCACAGCTGTACCCAGGAGGCCACAGCGGTGGAGGTTGCTGTGGTGATGATGCGGTACAGGAGGCCTTTGGGGTCAAATTTGGCGGCTTGCGGCTGTGAGGGCGAGGGATTTCCAAGCCACGCCCAGGCTGCTTGACTGCCTGCGGGACGGATCCTTGGGAAGGCAGGGGGCGTGGCGCCAAAGGCTCCGCCCCTCCGGCCAGAGGGGAGTCTGGGGGGAAACTGTTGGACCTGTAGGTGAGCTCTCGGCCCCACCCATCCGCAGGGTGCCTTCGCAGCTCGCCCTCTGCTCGCCCTGTGAGTCTTGCTTGGCCTCTGTGCGGGCTAAGCTGACCTGCGCACAGTCCGCTTGGCCTCCTGTATGACCTGGCTCGGAGGCTTTGCACGCACGCGGGAGTAGAGGTTCTTCCACCCTTTTGGACGTTCGCACTGTCACCTGTGTGAAGCGTCCCCGTGTTCCTCCTGGATCCACGGACTGGATCAGCATAGGATTCCCTGAGAGTGCATTCCACGTGTGTCCCCATCGTCGTGGTCCCCGGGGCTCATGGGTTCAGCCTCCCTTAGGACACTCTGTACGTCGGTCGCTCCCCTGTACTGTCATCCGTGTCCTGCAGCAGTGTGGCAGAGCCCTTGCTCGGAAAGGAAGGGGAGAAGGACCGTGCGGCCAGAGGTGGCTGAGGTGGCGAGGACGCCACACTGCGGAAGTCTGCGTGTCACGTGCAAGGCTCTTGCCTCTTCTTCCTGGTGCCTGGATAAGTGGACCCTGGCCGGCACTGCCGGGACGCAAGGATCAGGTGCCTATTCCCCCTGGGCGTGGAAGTGTTGGGGAAAGACACGTGGCTGTGTGCCCCGGTATTCCTGAGCATGCGTCTGGCGTGCGGCTCCGCCCTTCCCCGCAGTGTGCTCAGCGACCCTCTGAGGGAGTCCCCGAAGCCCTCGTTGGCTTTGGCTGTGTTCCTCCTGGTCCGAGGTCCTTAAGCACTCACCCGGGCAGCAAGCTGTCATGGGCACGGGGACCTACCATCACTACTGTCCCCCCGTGCTCTCAAAAGGCATGTGGTGAAGTGTCTTGGAAAGCTGTCTGAGCCCTGGGGTTAACGTTGTCGTGGGCCACGCCACAGGTGAGACTCAACAACCCAAGGATTCCCAAGAAGCCGTGCAACACTACCAGGAAGGATTAAGCCCCTGATGGCTGGGCTGCCTCGCTGTGATGGAAATAGTGAGGTGATGCCCTCCCCATCGACATCAGACAGCAGCAGCTTGACACAAGCCACACACCCACACCACAGATGGGATCTCTAGGTTCCACGGCCTGTCTGGGGACCAGAATTACGCATCCTGCGTCCCTCCTCCCACAGGGGGAACGTTGCATCCCCACTCTACCTCACGGGACCCGAAGGATTCCAGGCGGGCGGAGGCTTCCAGGCCTTCCTCATTTCACGCCACTGCCCCCTCTGGCCCACACGTTCTTCTCATGATGTAGGAGACTTTCCACTAGACCTCAAGGGGCCCTGTCTGGAACACGGTTCTTAAATGCTCTGTGTCATTCTGATATAATGAGACAAACCCCCACCGTCTCACGTGGCAAACGCACCAAGAATCACGGCTTACACGACAGGCCGAGGAGATGCTACGGGTCGCAGGAGGGGTGGCCACTGTGACAGAGGGCAATGCAAACATATTCCCGGAAAGGGAGAGGAATACTTCCAACTGGGAGTCCTGACGCTGCCCTCGGCGTCAGGTCTCGCGGAGGCTAGCTGCTGGGAAAGCAGACACAGATGTGGGTAAAGCTAACTTCCACATGTCACTGCCTCTCCAGACGTGGAGCCTGACAACCTCGCAGGCATCTCAGGGCGGCCCGGTGTCGGGAACCCGGGAGCAAAGCAGGGTCCCAGGGGGACACACACTCAAAGCGGAATCTGGAGGTGCCTTCGCTTTGAACAATACCTACAAGGTTCGTGCTCCAGTGAGTTGGCCTGAGACCCCAGCCCCGTCAGTCCAGTGTCTGCAGGGACATCCAGGTGGAAGCTTAACTACACACCTATCCTGCCTGGACCTAGGACCTGTGACTAACCCCTAGGCAGTTAAGGGCAGGGCTAGACTCGCTCCATGCTACCTGACGCTGATGCATCGCTCCAATTCGCCCCACTTCCTTGCAGCGCAGGTCAGCCCTCCTCCGCTGGGCCATGGTTGCCCCAGCCCCAACCGGCCTCAGGCAGACCTGATCCACGCCGAGTGGTCCCGGACAACGTCCAGCGTTTCCTCTCATCTTGGAATGTGGGCGTTATGGGGATCTCACGAGTCAAGGAATTGCAGTACCCTCTGGACTTTGGCACGTGAACCTCTCCCGTAAGCAGCAGATCAGGAAAGCCCCCAGCGTCTCTCGTCTGCTCTCCAGTTGCTCACACGCACTCACTCAGGCACAGAGATGCACGGCCACACAGGCGCACAGTCGATACATGCATTCACTGCCAGCACGCACACAGGTCTCAGAAAAGGAGCGGCCAAAGTCAGCCCCATACGCTCCCAGAGACTCAAGTGGGACCTCAGCACTCCCGCATGGCTCCGCACATCCCACTCACAAGCCTGGCTACTGGCCCCAACCCACACCTGCTACCCCTCTCACCCATCTCAGGTCTTGGTCCTGGTGACCAATCACGGCCGATATTTCGGCGTGATGCAGCATGTGCCTTCAGTCTAGGAGCCTTGACTTCACATGCTAGAGGAAGACAGGTATAAGCAACCCCCGCCTTCCCCGGCTAAAAGCAAGCAACGGCAGCAGGACATGTGCAGAAACACCAGGTACCACTAGGTTCCCAAAGCTTCTCAGCCTCTGCCCTTTCATAGAGCCCACTCAACGCTTTGAAGTCCCTGGCGTTTCAGGACTTCAGGCTGTCTGCAGCCAACAGGCCAAAGGCAAGTCAGTCACGGGGCTGACTCTCCTTGAACCCGTGCACACTCAGCTTGTGTGCACCGCCTGTGGCGTGCACCTTCACGTGTTGTGATGTCTCCATGTGCTCTCTCACCGTCTTCTGCATGTGTTTCTCTGTGTGTTCCCAGGAAGTCCTGGGTCATCAGCACGCTTCCGTGTCAGAAGCAACTCTATGGCCCACAGGAACCCAGCTGCACTCTTTCTGTGCAAGGACAGCGACAGGGGCAGAGAGGGAGAGAGACAGAGAGAGAGAGGGAGAGAGAGACGTGCGTGTGTTGTTACGGCTGTGGAGACAGCTTGTCAGCCACCTGTAGGGCTGTGACTTCTTAGCGTCTGGCTAAGGGCGGGGGTGCGCTTATGTTAAAACATACGAGTCTGTGTCTGAAATTGTGTCTTTTGCTGCAACCGCTGTCGAAAAGGCTACAAGGCCGGGAGAGCTGAGATGGCCATGTGAGTCTCTATCTCACCAGGATCCTCCCCTATGCGCCAGGAGTGTGGGGTGCTTTCCGCTACACTCACGGTTGTTGCCTCACGACACTGACTCGTGTCTCAAAGGGATATTGGAGTGCCATCTGCAGGCCCACCTTGGGCTCAGACGAGGAGTAACAGCTCTGGGCGCTGCCTCGCCCCCGGTTCGAGGCCTCACTCTGTCCTGACTGTGCTATGGAACGGCGACTCACCCACCTGGGGGAACACGGGCCTTTTCCAAGCTCTGCACCCTGGCAGCCATCACTTTGTGCTCCACTTCTCCCGGAGCTCCTCCACCCCTGCCCACGCCACACCCCACCAGCGGAAGCAAGGGGACTGCCTGGGCCCAAAAGTCAGGGATGTGGGCCAACCTGCCCCACATTCCCTGGGCCTTCAAGCCAGCAAGCAGACCTCAGAGCTCCACGTAGGTGCCGATGGTGGACAAACGGTGGCCCTCCTCCCAGGAGCAGAGGACCTCTCTTGACCACGCACTCTGGAGAGACACCTATGCCCTTCGGGTACGACTACTCCCGAAACTTTCGGTCCCTTGGCTACGCCGTCCACAAGCGCCTGGCACAACCTTTTAGCCACGAGGCACTTCCTACGGCTAGGGACACTGGGGCAAGGAGCCCACGCTCACACAAGGGACTCCCACCCACAAAGGACACACGCACAAAGGGACCCTTTTCTTGTATTTTGGGAAAACACTCCTGTGCTCCTGTAAGTGGGAGGAGCTTTCAGGAGTTCGCTTATGTGCTCGGTGAGCCAGGATTCCTTCGCTGCCTGTGTCGTGCCCAGGGCCATGGCCCTGTACATCCTGCCCGCCAGCCCCTTAGGGTCATGGACCTCCACCCCCTTGCTGCAGGCATTAGGTCAGTCCCCTATCTTCCCTCGTCTGCTTTCAACCTCCTTGTAGCCTCTGGGCTCAAAGGTCATTGTCGTTCACACAGTTTTTACAGGGAGATACTTTGAAAACGCGTCGGCTCTTGTTTTCCCTCTTCATCTAGGCCGTGCGGCGCGTTGCTGGTCGCGACAGACGGACTTCTGGCATGGTCCTCGTTGATTTCCGTGTGCTTCTGGTGTGTGTTTCCATCCCTGACTCCACGGTCCCTTCTTCCCTTGGCGTGTGGTTCCTGTTTGAGGGAAAGATGCTGACCCCTTTGACACCTAAGTCCTAAGCTCGGCTTGGCTTGCAAGGGGTCGTGCATCAGCGAGGTACACGGCGCACACTCCAGGACACGCCAGTGTCCATCACGGGCAAGAGCTTCTTCCTATCCCCTTCGGCCTCACCTTCCTTGGCAAACAGGCTTGGTTTCTCGTGAGAGCACATGCCTTGTCAGAAATCTAAGCAGGCGGCGAAGCACTGCTTATGCAACCCCGTGAACGTTCGATCTCCAGAATCCGTGGCCCTGGCATGACTGCGTCTGAACTGCCATGGCCTGACACGTCCCCATTCCAGCCTCCCGTGCTGACCCCTCGTTGACTCTGGCTCTCTGCCTGGCTTGGACTCTTCGCGCCCCGTCGTGTGTAGCCCTCCCTCGTGCGTCACCGACACGATGCTTCCTTGTGGGGCTGGGTTCTCTCACTCAGCCGGTACTTTGCTGCCGTGATGCTCACTGTGACATCGTAGGGGTCATCTCTGCAGACTCTGACGGTGCACAGCTTAGCTTGAGGGATCAAAAGTTCCCCGAATGCGTACCTGGCGTACGAGGTGCACAAGGAGCCTGCTCCTCTCACGTCTGCCCAGGCAACAGCCAATAGCTTTAATCAGGCTGAGCCGAGTCACTTAGGCGCACGACTGCCTGAGTGTGTTCCCCTTTCCAACCACACAGGCACCCCAGACTCACAAGGCTGGTGCCTGCTGACGACATCCAGCCGTCCTTTCCAGGCACACGCTTTGCTTTCACGTAGGCGTTTCAGTTGCGACCTCAGTAACTTTGATTGCAGCCCGCCGAGTTCCCTCCTTCGCTTAGAGGCTGGATCCAGGTCTCAGGCCTTCCGCTCCTTGCAGTGAATGTTCCCTCCCACGCTGCAGTGGAAAGTAACTTAGTGGGACAGTAGGCATGTCTGAAGAGTGTGGGGCATGTCCACTGGTAGCCTCTGTGGATTCCTAAGGGAATGTGGGCGCTTGCTCTCACTGACGCCGCCGCCCCCTTGAGAGTGGTCACTTCTGCTTCGAAGCTTCCCAGAGGCCAGGGCCCAACAGAGTTGAGCACACTTGGTGGCCACCTCTGTGGATTTCCTCATTTTGCTAGGAAAGCAGAAGGTAAGGCGTTTTCACACTTTTACAGTAAAGTAAATTACATTCACTCCAACGTAAAGCATTGAACTTCTGGGATGTGCCGCGCCGCTTGGGGTAACTTTCCTTCAGGTTGCCTTGCGTGGCCAGTAATCTCCTCGTGCACTTGCTGCCCCTCTCGCTGCCCCGTTTTTGCAATACCGTTCCCAGTATGCTGGTGGTAAGGGCCACAGTTTGCAGGGGGCCTCGGAGGATCCGGACACTTCGTTTCTTCCCGGTTGTGCCGCTGTGCCCGCCTCTCAAGGAGAGGCTGGGAGCTGTGTGACCCGCCCTTGAATTCCAGGCAGGGAATTGCGCCTTTGAGGGTGTATGCTCTCCAAGGTAAAGCGCCGGTCTGTGTTGAAATTGCAATCCTATCCTTGCCCCTTCCTGATGGTTCGGCCACGCGTCTCTGCATCTTCTGCTCTTAGTCTCGTTCCTCACTCCCTCTGCAACCCTCCACCTCCCCGTCTCCCTCCTTGCCCTTCGTGCCGCAGTCCCCAAATGAGCCCGTGACTTCCTGGCCCTATCTCCGCTCCCTCTCCTTCCCTTGCTTCCCTCTCCCTACCTACCCTCATTCCTCCCTCTCTCCCCCTCCCATGTCCCGCTGACAATCTCCACCCGGATTCGCCTCCCTCCTCCCCGCCCCTCCTTCCTCTACTTCCATGTCTCTGTCTCCCTGTGTCTGTGTGTCTCCCAAGGAAAAGTCTTCAGATTTCTCCTTTGTGGCTTGGCCGGTTTCAAGCTTATTTGCTTTGGTGTCGACCAGTCGATCCAAATCCGGGCTTTCTAGGGGACAGTTCCAGACATGTTTGCTCTTCCCCTGAAAAGGGCTAGGTGTCTTGCTCCTTGAAGACGCCCTTACTTTTGTTGGAAAGTAGATTATTGAGCCAGAGAACACTGCCGCTGCCTACAACCTTGTGATCCTCTCGGCGCAGCCCAGTGAGCCTGCCCGTGCTCACTTTAAGGCCGGACACCTCCAGCTACTCTCTTTACAGCTTGTTTTCTTTGACACGTGGGCTCAGAGACATGTTGAGTTTTGTCCTTTCTCGTCTTTTTCTATCTTTGTCTTTCCGTCCGTGAACAAAGAGATACTGGCAAAAGTTCCTCAAGTCCCTGGGGAGAAGCACCGTGTTCCCGAACCTCCATCCCCAAGTAAGGGGATACTTCCTCTGTCCTTTCGCACAAGAATCCGTGTTTGTGCACCGCCGGACATTTGCCCGGCATCTCCACCTCCCCTGGGTCTTGGCGGCCTGCCTCTGTCCTTCCTTAGGTCCCTCAGACGTCTTCCTGGAATAGCATGCGCCCACTAGGGATTCCTCAGGGTGTGGGGGAGTGTTCAGAGCCCTCATTCTCCCTGCAGCTGTTTGACCACCTGCATAACCCCCTTCGTTCCCCTCAGCGTGCTACCTGACCTACGTCCGACCCCCTAGTCGGTGGTGTGTCTGGAACTTCTGAGGGGCCGGCATGGCACACACCTCATGGCGGGGCACCTCCCTTCTCAGACGGATGGACAGAACGTGCACCCTGGAAACAAGCCCCGGGGCCTCTCCCCTGAGGACCCAGGGATAAGCGGCAAAGGCACGTTTAGCCAAGGGGCGCACGGCTCTGATCCAGTCCCAGGCACCTGAGGCTTTGCCTCAAGCACTGCGTGAGCTGGGCGTGGGAGTGGCGGGTAGGTGCAAATACCCACAGGGGGGGGATACCTACCCCATGCAACTTAGCAGCTCCTGTGTTCCCTAGGATTACCTGGGTGCATAGGCTTCCGTGACACGGCAGCTTTGAGACAGCTGCACTGTCATCGGCCCAGTGGGAGAGCACGCATGGGACTTTGCAGACTAGGTCATTCTCAGGGCCCATTCCAGGTGTTCTTCGCCTTTTCAACGCTTCCCTTACCCCTGTATGTGTGAGGTGGGGTTCCCGACCATCCTAGGCCGTAGGAAGCTATGCTAGTATGTATGTCTCCTCAGGAACCTTCCCGTCCACCTATGACATCACGCGTCGGCTCCCCATATTCACAGAGGGAGACAACTTGGAAGAATCCAATGCACACTACGGCCACTTTCTTTCGAGCAGACGCGATACTCACTTGGGGGCCATCTACACGGTGGTCCGTTACAGCGTCTGCTCAGCAAGAGGTGTCCAAGCTTCTCTCTCCCTGACCCATGCGGCTTAAACCATACACAGGAACGGTGTCGATCTGTGGTGTTTCACAGACCCATGGTGTTCCTCGGATGATGCAGCCTGAGATACCATAACCCGTTTGGGTTATTCACGCCAAAGGCGCTCGTCCTGCCTCGTTGTGGACAATATGCCCAGGCACCCTGCCATATTCCTTACAAATGACGTCATCCTACGAGGTGACACACACGAGCACGGCCTTGACCTTCCCGGTTGGCCCTGCTTGCGCCTCACTCGGCAATGGGCATCATGGGCCCCCCACACTCCCCAGTCTAATAGACAGTCGTGAGGTGGGCAAGTGTCCCAAACGACGTCCCGAGGACCCTAGAAAGTGCATGTGTGCGGCGCCTTCTCACTTTGACACCCCTTTGGTGCTGGTCCACTCGGTGACAGCGGACTCAACAAGAACTCGCAGCAGCGCTGGGGACGTACACAGCAGCACCGCCCACCAGCCACAGTTACCAGCGAGGCAGCTGCAAGCAAGTTCCGGAACCAGTGTAGCTGAGCTCTCACTTCCCCGGCAGTTACAGGGAGGAGGGAGCAAAGAGACCCAAGAAGATAGCCGCAGAGTCAGACACGGCAAAGGAGGAAGGAGAGATGCAAAGAGGCAGAGCCACCAGGGTCAGAAGTCTTAGAATTCCAAGAGCAATGAGTCCTACCAACAGCTTTGATGGGAGATTATCCGAACCGTGCTCTTTCCTCCGTGTCCCTACCCAGGAAAGCCTGCACGCTGCCCTGGAACCATTAGTAAATCTTCCTTGGCTCCAGGGCCCGGTGGGCGTAGAAGATACCATGGCCCAGCGGAGCAGGTCTGCATGGCCTTCCTTGCAAGGAGTTGGGGAGGATGGGAGACATGCACGCGGTGATGCGAAAGCTCTATCCTGTCCTGAATTGCCTGCGGGATCATCGCCTTGCTTTGTGGTTCCGGCCAGGGCATGTGGCCCCGTCTCACGCAGGCACAAAGCGTGACCCATCCCCCAGGACAATGTCTTGTCCTCGGACATTCCACTCACGGGCACGGGGACGGCGCAGAACGCAAACGCCTACGCCCCGATGGATACATTCGGGCTCACACCCCAAATCCTACACAGACAAGAACACACGAGCGTGAAATGCACACAAACCCTTCAAGGTGTTTATCGACCATTCAGTAATTCTTCACGGGTTGGGGAGCGTCGTGCCACCCCACATTTCCCCACCAAACTGTCCTTTTTTCCTGTGCAGGAGAACCCCACTGGCCACTGGTGCACTTCTGAAGGCTTTCCTCGGCTGTCCCTGAAGGGTGTCGCTCCATCATCTTCTTCTCAAGATTGGGCAGCTCCCTGGGTTTCACACACACACACACACACACACACACACACACACAAACACACAGACATAAGACAGGTGAGTGTCTGCCCCTGGGCACCTTAAAGGATGTTTAAGTGTTTCAAAAGAGAAACGATTTGATGCTGTGGTAAACCGTGGCAAGGGTGACAGTGGCCCAGGTGGCCAGCGAAACCATAGGATGGGGGAAGGAGGATGCAGTGTGGAGGTGTATGCTCAGGGAACCACCATTCTCACAGGTGCAGCGGCAGCCTTGCATGTGAAGGTTTCCTCACTGCTGATGCGCCCGGCTGCAGCCTCCAATAAAGAGGGAGAACCTCTTGACACTGTACTTCTTCAGACTCCCCGACTCAGGCTGATGCCCTTTTCACTTGGGATCACTGTCCCTGAGGTACTCTGGCCTCAGGATGTCCATGTGGGAAGCAATTCCTCCACGGACCCTGCGGGACACAGTTCAGCGCCCACCCCACGGGCTCCTCACCTGGCTGCCTCTCAGATCCCTCTCCCGGTGCCTCCTTCCTCTTGAAATACTGCAGGGGGTTGGGCCACAGATCTTCAATGATGATCTGGCAGGGGAAACCCACCAAGGCTCGGATCCTCATGCCAAAATGCTCGGGGACACACCCAAATCCCCTGCCGAGCTTCTTACAGGACCCTACCTCAGCAATCCTGCAAGGGCCCGCAAACCTGTGGTCACAGAACCAGTTGAAGAAGTTGAGGCTGCTGTTGTCATGCCTGCGTCTGGAGGCCTCTTGCTGGTAATTTGGGTGCCACTGTAGGAGACTAGCGTCAGATGCCCTGTATCCTGGAGAGAGACGGCTACGTGAGAAGGCGCTGCACAAGGATCCGAGTACAACCCTCGCCCAGCTGCCACCCATAGACACAGTGGCCACGTACCGGCGACAGTATGGACGTACTCCTTGGCAATGACTTTATTCTGGAAGTAGGGGTTCTTGGCGAACAACAGCAGGATCTTCCAGCAAACCCTGGGAAACGTGTGTTCCTCCACCTGCCGGGGATGAGTGGGTCGAAATGTGAACTCTCGTCCTGGGAGACCTGCCTCCTCCTGATTTCAGGCCCACGTCTCGTCTCCTGATGCCGCCCCCGCCGCCAACCCACCCAACCACACTGCCTCCCTCTCCCTGGCCACACCTTCAGATCAGTCATGTAGCGAAGCATGGTGTCGTCTTGCTTACTGATCATGGCCGACATCTGAGGGTGATTCACCAACTGCTGGATGTCAAGGAGCCTTCAAGTGCGGGGCGCGATCGGAGCTGGAACCGCAGGGCGATTGTGGACAGCAGCCTGGCACTGCTGTCCCCCGTCCTCGCGCAGGGTCCCAAGCCCTCTGCGCAGGCCGCTCAGGGCCCAAAGGGGCCCCGGTTTCGGCACGGCTATGTCAGGCACACCCAGATGGGTGCAAATGTCGGCACACCCACATCGCATCCTCACTCTCGTCTGCTGCTGCCTAGACAGAGTACGCTTGTTGACACACAGCACACACTGTGAGCTCGGGCTGGCCACGTGGGCATTCGCATCTCCTTTCCTGCGGCGATAAGCTGACGGGGACCCGGCGAAGGGCACGCCAGGCACTTGTGTGTGACGTTTCCCTGGTGCTGGTCCTCCATCTGACCTGGAGACCCGCGCCCTAAGCCCCCACTGGGGTTTCCGTACCACGTGTCACGCAAAGCACACCTGCCACCTCCAGCCTGGCACTCCCCTCTCCCCGCTCCTATTCGGGAGCCACGGCCACTGCATGACATCCGGTGGGCATGTGCCGGCCCTGAGGACAGGAGCGTTTCTCCACTCTAGGCCCTGTGTCCCTCGACATGTCACTTCCGTCACCCGCCTCTTCCCAAGCCCAGAACCCCTGTGGTCCCTGCATGACAAGCGGAAAGGATACAGACTTGGCCCAGAAGCCAGGGATGCCCTGGATGAGGGCACTTCTCCGTGCCACATAATACTGCCGCCGCTGGTATATCCGGAGTTTGAGACGAGAGCGCTCCCGGCTGGCTTGTTCGTTCAGGGGCTGGAGCTCTATCTGAAGGGCCTCCAGGGCCTCCAGCGGGCTCGGGCAAGGAAGGAGCCCTGGCTCTAACCGCACCTTTTCCTCCTGCTTCACCAGCACCCGCTGTAATTCTTCCACCCATCGGGCCTCCTGCCCTCCCCGCCTTTGTTCCTCATTCCCCGGATCCTTCGGGCCCTGCTCCTCCTCGTCCTTGTCCTCTTCCGTCTCTTTCCCTTGGTCTCGCCCCTCCTCCTCCTGCCCCAAGTCTTGCTCCTCCTGCTCTTCCTTTCCTAGTCTTCCTGCAACGACTCCATCGCCCTCCACTCCTACGCCTCCTCCTCCTGCTCCACCGTTTCCCACTCCGCCGCCGCAGCGTTTGCCTCCTCCTTCACCTGCTCTGCCTCCTCCTCCTCCTTTTCCTGCCCGGCGGCGGCCTCTTCCTCCGCTCCCACCGCCACTGGCGTACCGGCCGCTTCCGGGGCCGCCACCTCCACCGCCTCCACCGGGGCCGCTTCTACCTCCTGCTGCCCCTGCTCCTCCTCCTCCTCCCCCCCGTCGACCCCCTTCCATTTCGGCTCCTCCTCCTGCCCCGGCTCCCCTTGCCCCTCCCGCACTTTTGTCCCCCCTCCTCGGCCCCGATCTCCGCCTCCTGCTGCTCCTTCTGCTCATCTGCCCCCGAACCTCCTGCTCCTCCTCATCCCCCAACTTTAGGTTCTCCTCCCCTGCAGGGTCTTTCTCCTGCACCCCACGCTTCTCTGTCACGTCGTCCTCACGCTCCCTCCCGTCATCCTCGCCAGAGACAGGCCCAACCACTGCCAGGACCACCACCTCCGTCTTCTCGTCCAACGGGCACGACAGCTCCTCCAGCGCCACCACAATGCCCTCCACCTGCAGCACCAGCCTCTCCACGGGGCCGGAAACGCCTGGGTGAGGTCGGGCCTTGCGTTGCTGCTCAGCTTGTGCGTTGCTGGCGTGCAAACCTTCCGTCTGTGGTGCCTCCTCCGTGCATTCCTGACGCCCAGTGTCCTGGGGGGCTCTCCACTCTTCGCCATCCCCTTTCACGGCGGAAGCGGCACAGGGTGGCTGTGCCTCCCGCCTCTTTCCCGGACACGACTCGCTCAACATGTGGCCCTGGCTCCACACGTAACCAGTGGCTGCTCCAACGAGAGAGGGAAGAGGTGAGAGCACCGACCTCGCTCACCAGACCCAGCTCCAAAGGGAGGAGAGGCGGGAGGTGAGAGCACACGCCTCGCTTTCCAGACACAAGTCAGAAGGGGGAGGTGGCAGGTGAAAGAACGGGCCTCCCTCACCACACCGTGCTACCAGCGGGGAGGCGGGTGGTGAAATCAGGGTCTCTCCGACCAGACCCTGCAACAAAGGGAGGGGCGTGAGGGGAAGGCAGGCCCTCCCTCCCCCGAACCGGCCACGAAGACTGAGGGGGGAGGAGAGAGCAGGGCGTTACTTCCCCAGAATCACCTACAAAGGGGAGGCGGGAGCTTAAAGCTGGGGCCTCGCTCAGCGGACCAAGCTACGAAGGGAGGGGCGAGAGGGTGAGCCAGGGCCTCGCTCCCCCGACCCAGCTACCGGGGCAGCGGCCCAAGGAGAAAGCAGGGGCCGCCCTCACCGGATCCAGCTCCGAAGGCACAGGCAGGAGGAGAAAGCAGGGGCCCCCTCTCCACGCCCAGCTGCGAAGGGAGAGGCGGGAGGTGCAAGCACGGGCCTTCCTCACCGGAGCAACTACGAAGTGAGCGGGAAGAGGTGACCGCAGGAAGACGCTTGCCTCGCCAGACCCAGCTAGGAACCGAGAGGCGGGCGGTGAGAGCACCGGCCTTCCTCCGCCACGTGCCTACGAAGAAACAGGCGAGCGCTGAGAGCACGCACCTCCCTCAGCGGATACAGTCCGCAGAGGCCTGAGGGTGGGGGCTGGAAACCCGCAGCCGCCTCCTCCAGGAGCGCAGGGGCCTAGCGGCCGCAGGCGCACCACAGCTGTACCCAGGAGGCCACAGCGGCGGAGGTTGCTGTGGTGATGATGCGGTACAGGAGGCCTTTGGGGTCAAATTTGGCGGCTTGCGGCTGTGAGGGCGAGGGATTTCCAAGCCACGCCCAGGCTGCTTGACTGCCTGCGGGACGGATCCTTGGGAAGGCAGGGGGCGTGGCGCCAAAGGCTCCGCCCCTCCGGCCAGAGGGGAGTCTGGGGGGAAACTGTTGGACCTGTAGGTGAGCTCTCGGCCCCACCCATCCGCAGGGTGCCTTCGCAGCTCGCCCTCTGCTCGCCCTGTGAGTCTTGCTTGGCCTCTGTGCGGGCTAAGCTGACCTGCGCACAGTCCGCTTGGCCTCCTGTATGACCTGGCTCGGAGGCTTTGCACGCACGCGGGAGTAGAGGTTCTTCCACCCTTTTGGACGTTCGCACTGTCACCTGTGTGAAGCGTCCCCGTGTTCCTCCTGGATCCACGGACTGGATCAGCATAGGATTCCCTGAGAGTGCATTCCACGTGTGTCCCCATCGTCGTGGTCCCCGGGGCTCATGGGTTCAGCCTCCCTTAGGACACTCTGTACGTCGGTCGCTCCCCTGTACTGTCATCCGTGTCCTGCAGCAGTGTGGCAGAGCCCTTGCTCGGAAAGGAAGGGGAGAAGGACCGTGCGGCCAGAGGTGGCTGAGGTGGCGAGGACGCCACACTGCGGAAGTCTGCGTGTCACGTGCAAGGCTCTTGCCTCTTCTTCCTGGTGCCTGGATAAGTGGACCCTGGCCGGCAGTGTCGGGACGCAAGGATCAGGTGCCTATTCCCCCTGGGCGTGGAAGTGTTGGGGAAAGACACGTGGCTGTGTGCCCCGGTATTCCTGAGCATGCGTCTGGCGTGCGGCTCCGCCCTTCCCCGCAGTGTGCTCAGCGACCCTCTGAGGGAGTCCCCGAAGCCCTCGTTGGCTTTGGCTGTGTTCCTCCTGGTCCGAGGTCCTTAAGCACTCACCCGGGCAGCAAGCTGTCATGGGCACGGGGACCTACCATCACTACTGTCCCCCCGTGCTCTCAAAAGGCGTGTGGTGAAGTGTCTTGGAAAGCTGTCTGAGCCCTGGGGTTAACGTTGTCGTGGGCCACGCCACAGGTGAGACTCAACAACCCAAGGATTCCCAAGAAGCCGTGCAACACTACCAGGAAGGATTAAGCCCCTGATGGCTGGGCTGCCTCGCTGTGATGGAAATAGTGAGGTGATGCCCTCCCCATCGACATCAGACAGCAGCAGCTTGACACAAGCCACACACCCACACCACAGATGGGATCTCTAGGTTCCACGGCCTGTCTGGGGACCAGAATTACGCATCCTGCGTCCCTCCTCCCACAGGGGGAACGTTGCATCCCCACTCTACCTCACGGGACACGAAGGATTCCAGGCGGGCGGAGGCTTCCAGGCCTTCCTCATTTCACGCCACTGCCCCCTCTGGCCCACACGTTCTTCTCATGATGTAGGAGACTTTCCACTAGACCTCAAGGGGCCCTGTCTGGAACACGGTTCTTAAATGCTCTGTGTCATTCTGATATAATGAGACAAACCCCCACCGTCTCACGTGGCAAACGCACCAAGAATCACGGCTTACACGACAGGCCGAGGAGATGCTACGGGTCGCAGGAGGGGTGGCCACTGTGACAGAGGGCAATGCAAACATATTCCCGGAAAGGGAGAGGAATACTTCCAACTGGGAGTCCTGACGCTGCCCTCGGCGTCAGGTCTCGCGGAGGCTAGCTGCTGGGAAAGCAGACACAGATGTGGGTAAAGCTAACTTCCACATGTCACTGCCTCTCCAGACGTGGAGCCTGACAACCTCGCAGGCATCTCAGGGCGGCCCGGTGTCGGGAACCCGGGAGCAAAGCAGGGTCCCAGGGGGACACACACTCAAAGCGCAATCTGGAGGTGCCTTCGCTTTGAACAATACCTACAAGGTTCGTGCTCCAGTGAGTTGGCCTGAGACCCCAGCCCCGTCAGTCCAGTGTCTGCAGGGACATCCAGGTGGAAGCTTAACTACACACCTATCCTGCCTGGACCTAGGACCTGTGACTAACCCCTAGGCAGTTAAGGGCAGGGCTAGACTCGCTCCATGCTACCTGACGCTGATGCATCGCTCCAATTCGCCCCACTTCCTTGCAGCGCAGGTCAGCCCTCCTCCGCTGGGCCATGGTTGCCCCAGCCCCAACCGGCCTCAGGCAGACCTGATCCACGCCGAGTGGTCCCGGACAACGTCCAGCGTTTCCTCTCATCTTGGAATGTGGGCGTCATGGGGATCTCACGAGTCAAGGAATTGCAGTACCCTCTGGACTTTGGCACGTGAACCTCTCCCGTAAGCAGCAGATCAGGAAAGCCCCCAGCGTCTCTCGTCTGCTCTCCAGTTGCTCACACGCACTCACTCAGGCACAGAGATGCACGGCCACACAGGCGCACAGTCGATACATGCATTCACTGCCAGCACGCACACAGGTCTCAGAAAAGGAGCGGCCAAAGTCAGCCCCATACGCTCCCAGAGACTCAAGTGGGACCTCAGCACTCCCGCATGGCTCCGCACATCCCACTCACAAGCCTGGCTACTGGCCCCAACCCACACCTGCTACCCCTCTCACCCATCTCAGGTCTTGGTCCTGGTGACCAATCACGGCCGATATTTCGGCGTGATGCAGCATGTGCCTTCAGTCTAGGAGCCTTGACTTCACATGCTAGAGGAAGACAGGTATAAGCAACCCCCGCCTTCCCCGGCTAAAAGCAAGCAACGGCAGCAGGACATGTGCAGAAACACCAGGTACCACTAGGCTCCCAAAGCTTCTCAGCCTCTGCCCTTTCATAGAGCCCACTCAACGCTTTGAAGTCCCTGGCGTTTCAGGACTTCAGGCTGTCTGCAGCCAACAGGCCAAAGGCAAGTCAGTCACGGGGCTGACTCTCCTTGAACCCGTGCACACTCAGCTTGTGTGCACCGCCTGTGGCGTGCACCTTCACGTGTTGTGATGTCTCCATGTGCTCTCTCACCGTCTTCTGCATGTGTTTCTCTGTGTGTTCCCAGGAAGTCCTGGGTCATCAGCACGCTTCCGTGTCAGAAGCAACTCTATGGCCCACAGGAACCCAGCTGCACTCTTTCTGTGCAAGGACAGCGACAGGGGCAGAGAGGGAGAGAGACAGAGAGAGAGAGGGAGAGAGAGACGTGCGTGTGTTGTTACGGCTGTGGAGACAGCTTGTCAGCCACCTGTAGGGCTGTGACTTCTTAGCGTCTGGCTAAGGGCGGGGGTGCGCTTATGTTAAAACATACGAGTCTGTGTCTGAAATTGTGTCTTTTGCTGCAACCGCTGTCGAAAAGGCTACAAGGCCGGGAGAGCTGAGATGGCCATGTGAGTCTCTATCTCACCAGGATCCTCCCCTATGCGCCAGGAGTGTGGGGTGCTTTCCGCTACACTCACGGTTGTTGCCTCACGACACTGACTCGTGTCTCAAAGGGATATTGGAGTGCCATCTGCAGGCCCACCTTGGGCTCAGACGAGGAGTAACAGCTCTGGGCGCTGCCTCGCCCCCGGTTCGAGGCCTCACTCTGTCCTGACTGTGCTATGGAACGGCGACTCACCCACCTGGGGGAACACGGGCCTTTTCCAAGCTCTGCACCCTGGCAGCCATCACTTTGTGCTCCACTTCTCCCGGAGCTCCTCCACCCCTGCCCACGCCACACCCCACCAGCAGAAGCAAGGGGACTGCCTGGGCCCAAAAGTCAGGGATGTGGGCCAACCTGCCCCACATTCCCTGGGCCTTCAAGCCAGCAAGCAGACCTCAGAGCTCCACGTAGGTGCCGATGGTGGACAAACGGTGGCCCTCCTCCCAGGAGCAGAGGACCTCTCTTGACCACGCACTCTGGAGAGACACCTATGCCCTTCGGGTACGACTACTCCCGAAACTTTCGGTCCCTTGGCTACGCCGTCCACAAGCGCCTGGCACAACCTTTTAGCCACGAGGCACTTCCTACGGCTAGGGACACTGGGGCAAGGAGCCCACGCTCACACAAGGGACTCCCACCCACAAAGGACACACGCACAAAGGGACCCTTTTCTTGTATTTTGGGAAAACACTCCTGTGCTCCTGTAAGTGGGAGGAGCTTTCAGGAGTTCGCTTATGTGCTCGGTGAGCCAGGATTCCTTCGCTGCCTGTGTCGTGCCCAGGGCCATGGCCCTGTACATCCTGCCCGCCAGCCCCTTAGGGTCATGGACCTCCACCCCCTTGCTGCAGGCATTAGGTCAGTCCCCTATCTTCCCTCGTCTGCTTTCAACCTCCTTGTAGCCTCTGGGCTCAAAGGTCATTGTCGTTCACACAGTTTTTACAGGGAGATACTTTGAAAACGCGTCGGCTCTTGTTTTCCCTCTTCATCTAGGCCGTGCGGCGCGTTGCTGGTCGCGACAGACGGACTTCTGGCATGGTCCTCGTTGATTTCCGTGTGCTTCTGGTGTGTGTTTCCATCCCTGACTCCACGGTCCCTTCTTCCCTTGGCGTGTGGTTCCTGTTTGAGGGAAAGATGCTGACCCCTTTGACACCTAAGTCCTAAGCTCGGCTTGGCTTGCAAGGGGTCGTGCATCAGCGAGGTACACGGCGCACACTCCAGGACACGCCAGTGTCCATCACGGGCAAGAGCTTCTTCCTATCCCCTTCGGCCTCACCTTCCTTGGCAAACAGGCTTGGTTTCTCGTGAGAGCACATGCCTTGTCAGAAATCTAAGCAGGCGGCGAAGCACTGCTTATGCAACCCCGTGAACGTTCGATCTCCAGAATCCGTGGCCCTGGCATGACTGCGTCTGAACTGCCATGGCCTGACACGTCCCCATTCCAGCCTCCCGTGCTGACCCCTCGTTGACTCTGGCTCTCTGCCTGGCTTGGACTCTTCGCGCCCCGTCGTGTGTAGCCCTCCCTCGTGCGTCACCGACACGATGCTTCCTTGTGGGGCTGGGTTCTCTCACTCAGCCGGTACTTTGCTGCCGTGATGCTCACTGTGACATCGTAGGGGTCATCTCTGCAGACTCTGACGGTGCACAGCTTAGCTTGAGGGATCAAAAGTTCCCCGAATGCGTACCTGGCGTACGAGGTGCACAAGGAGCCTGCTCCTCTCACGTCTGCCCAGGCAACAGCCAATAGCTTTAATCAGGCTGAGCCGAGTCACTTAGGCGCACGACTGCCTGAGTGTGTTCCCCTTTCCAACCACACAGGCACCCCAGACTCACAAGGCTGGTGCCTGCTGACGACATCCAGCCGTCCTTTCCAGGCACACGCTTTGCTTTCACGTAGGCGTTTCAGTTGCGACCTCAGTAACTTTGATTGCAGCCCGCCGAGTTCCCTCCTTCGCTTAGAGGCTGGATCCAGGTCTCACGCCTTCCGCTCCTTGCAGTGAATGTTCCCTCCCACGCTGCAGTGGAAAGTAACTTAGTGGGACAGTAGGCATGTCTGAAGAGTGTGGGGCATGTCCACTGGTAGCCTCTGTGGATTCCTAAGGGAATGTGGGCGCTTGCTCTCACTGACGCCGCCGCCCCCTTGAGAGTGGTCACTTCTGCTTCGAAGCTTCCCAGAGGCCAGGGCCCAACAGAGTTGAGCACACTTGGTGGCCACCTCTGTGGATTTCCTCATTTTGCTAGGAAAGCAGAAGGTAAGGCGTTTTCACACTTTTACAGTAAAGTAAATTACATTCACTCCAACGTAAAGCATTGAACTTCTGGGATGTGCCGCGCCGCTTGGGGTAACTTTCCTTCAGGTTGCCTTGCGTGGCCAGTAATCTCCTCGTGCACTTGCTGCCCCTCTCGCTGCCCCGTTTTTGCAATACCGTTCCCAGTATGCTGGTGGTAAGGGCCACAGTTTGCAGGGGGCCTCGGAGGATCCGGACACTTCGTTTCTTCCCGGTTGTGCCGCTGTGCCCGCCTCTCAAGGAGAGGCTGGGAGCTGTGTGACCCGCCCTTGAATTCCAGGCAGGGAATTGCGCCTTTGAGGGTGTATGCTCTCCAAGGTAAAGCGCCGGTCTGTGTTGAAATTGCAATCCTATCCTTGCCCCTTCCTGATGGTTCGGCCACGCGTCTCTGCATCTTCTGCTCTTAGTCTCGTTCCTCACTCCCTCTGCAACCCTCCACCTCCCCGTCTCCCTCCTTGCCCTTCGTGCCGCAGTCCCCAAATGAGCCCGTGACTTCCTGGCCCTATCTCCGCTCCCTCTCCTTCCCTTGCTTCCCTCTCCCTACCTACCCTCATTCCTCCCTCTCTCCCCCTCCCATGTCCCGCTGACAATCTCCACCCGGATTCGCCTCCCTCCTCCCCGCCCCTCCTTCCTCTACTTCCATGTCTCTGTCTCCCTGTGTCTGTGTGTCTCCCAAGGAAAAGTCTTCAGATTTCTCCTTTGTGGCTTGGCCGGTTTCAAGCTTATTTGCTTTGGTGTCGACCAGTCGATCCAAATCCGGGCTTTCTAGGGGACAGTTCCAGACATGTTTGCTCTTCCCCTGAAAAGGGCTAGGTGTCTTGCTCCTTGAAGACGCCCTTACTTTTGTTGGAAAGTAGATTATTGAGCCAGAGAACACTGCCGCTGCCTACAACCTTGTGATCCTCTCGGCGCAGCCCAGTGAGCCTGCCCGTGCTCACTTTAAGGCCGGACACCTCCAGCTACTCTCTTTACAGCTTGTTTTCTTTGACACGTGGGCTCAGAGACATGTTGAGTTTTGTCCTTTCTCGTCTTTTTCTATCTTTGTCTTTCCGTCCGTGAACAAAGAGATACTGGCAAAAGTTCCTCAAGTCCCTGGGGAGAAGCACCGTGTTCCCGAACCTCCATCCCCAAGTAAGGGGATACTTCCTCTGTCCTTTCGCACAAGAATCCGTGTTTGTGCACCGCCGGACATTTGCCCGGCATCTCCACCTCCCCTGGGTCTTGGCGGCCTGCCTCTGTCCTTCCTTAGGTCCCTCAGACGTCTTCCTGGAATAGCATGCGCCCACTAGGGATTCCTCAGGGTGTGGGGGAGTGTTCAGAGCCCTCATTCTCCCTGCAGCTGTTTGACCACCTGCATAACCCCCTTCGTTCCCCTCAGCGTGCTACCTGACCTACGTCCGACCCCCTAGTCGGTGGTGTGTCTGGAACTTCTGAGGGGCCGGCATGGCACACACCTCATGGCGGGGCACCTCCCTTCTCAGACGGATGGACAGAACGTGCACCCTGGAAACAAGCCCCGGGGCCTCTCCCCTGAGGACCCAGGGATAAGCGGCAAAGGCACGTTTAGCCAAGGGGCGCACGGCTCTGATCCAGTCCCAGGCACCTGAGGCTTTGCCTCAAGCACTGCGTGAGCTGGGCGTGGGAGTGGCGGGTAGGTGCAAATACCCACAGGGGGGGGATACCTACCCCATGCAACTTAGCAGCTCCTGTGTTCCCTAGGATTACCTGGGTGCATAGGCTTCCGTGACACGGCAGCTTTGAGACAGCTGCACTGTCATCGGCCCAGTGGGAGAGCACGCATGGGACTTTGCAGACTAGGTCATTCTCAGGGCCCATTCCAGGTGTTCTTCGCCTTTTCAACGCTTCCCTTACCCCTGTATGTGTGAGGTGGGGTTCCCGACCATCCTAGGCCGTAGGAAGCTATGCTAGTATGTATGTCTCCTCAGGAACCTTCCCGTCCACCTATGACATCACGCGTCGGCTCCCCATATTCACAGAGGGAGACAACTTGGAAGAATCCAATGCACACTACGGCCACTTTCTTTCGAGCAGACGCGATACTCACTTGGGGGCCATCTACACGGTGGTCCGTTACAGCGTCTGCTCAGCAAGAGGTGTCCAAGCTTCTCTCTCCCTGACCCATGCGGCTTAAACCATACACAGGAACGGTGTCGATCTGTGGTGTTTCACAGACCCATGGTGTTCCTCGGATGATGCAGCCTGAGATACCATAACCCGTTTGGGTTATTCACGCCAAAGGCGCTCGTCCTGCCTCGTTGTGGACAATATGCCCAGGCACCCTGCCATATTCCTTACAAATGACGTCATCCTACGAGGTGACACACACGAGCACGGCCTTGACCTTCCCGGTTGGCCCTGCTTGCGCCTCACTCGGCAATGGGCATCATGGGCCCCCCACACTCCCCAGTCTAATAGACAGTCGTGAGGTGGGCAAGTGTCCCAAACGACGTCCCGAGGACCCTAGAAAGTGCATGTGTGCGGCGCCTTCTCACTTTGACACCCCTTTGGTGCTGGTCCACTCGGTGACAGCGGACTCAACAAGAACTCGCAGCAGCGCTGGGGACGTACACAGCAGCACCGCCCACCAGCCACAGTTACCAGCGAGGCAGCTGCAAGCAAGTTCCGGAACCAGTGTAGCTGAGCTCTCACTTCCCCGGCAGTTACAGGGAGGAGGGAGCAAAGAGACCCAAGAAGATAGCCGCAGAGTCAGACACGGCAAAGGAGGAAGGAGAGATGCAAAGAGGCAGAGCCACCAGGGTCAGAAGTCTTAGAATTCCAAGAGCAATGAGTCCTACCAACAGCTTTGATGGGAGATTATCCGAACCGTGCTCTTTCCTCCGTGTCCCTACCCAGGAAAGCCTGCACGCTGCCCTGGAACCATTAGTAAATCTTCCTTGGCTCCAGGGCCCGGTGGGCGTAGAAGATACCATGGCCCAGCGGAGCAGGTCTGCATGGCCTTCCTTGCAAGGAGTTGGGGAGGATGGGAGACATGCACGCGGTGATGCGAAAGCTCTATCCTGTCCTGAATTGCCTGCGGGATCATCGCCTTGCTTTGTGGTTCCGGCCAGGGCATGTGGCCCCGTCTCACGCAGGCACAAAGCGTGACCCATCCCCCAGGACAATGTCTTGTCCTCGGACATTCCACTCACGGGCACGGGGACGGCGCAGAACGCAAACGCCTACGCCCCGATGGATACATTCGGGCTCACACCCCGAATCCTACACAGACAAGAACACACGAGCGTGAAATGCACACAAACCCTTCAAGGTGTTTATCGACCATTCAGTAATTCTTCACGGGTTGGGGAGCGTCGTGCCACCCCACATTTCCCCACCAAACTGTCCTTTTTTCCTGTGCAGGAGAACCCCACTGGCCACTGGTGCACTTCTGAAGGCTTTCCTCGGCTGTCCCTGAAGGGTGTCGCTCCATCATCTTCTTCTCAAGATTGGGCAGCTCCCTGGGTTTCACACACACACACACACACACACACACACACACACACACAAACACACACAAACACACAGACATAAGACAGGTGAGTGTCTGCCCCTGGGCACCTTAAAGGATGTTTAAGTGTTTCAAAAGAGAAACGATTTGATGCTGTGGTAAACCGTGGCAAGGGTGACAGTGGCCCAGGTGGCCAGCGAAACCATAGGATGGGGGAAGGAGGATGCAGTGTGGAGGTGTATGCTCAGGGAACCACCATTCTCACAGGTGCAGCGGCAGCCTTGCATGTGAAGGTTTCCTCACTGCTGATGCGCCCGGCTGCAGCCTCCAATAAAGAGGGAGAACCTCTTGACACTGTACTTCTTCAGACTCCCCGACTCAGGCTGATGCCCTTTTCACTTGGGATCACTGTCCCTGAGGTACTCTGGCCTCAGGATGTCCATGTGGGAAGCAATTCCTCCACGGACCCTGCGGGACACAGTTCAGCGCCCACCCCACGGGCTCCTCACCTGGCTGCCTCTCAGATCCCTCTCCCGGTGCCTCCTTCCTCTTGAAATACTGCAGGGGGTTGGGCCACAGATCTTCAATGATGATCTGGCAGGGGAAACCCACCAAGGCTCGGATCCTCATGCCAAAATGCTCGGGGACACACCCAAATCCCCTGCCGAGCTTCTTACAGGACCCTACCTCAGCAATCCTGCAAGGGCCCGCAAACCTGTGGTCACAGAACCAGTTGAAGAAGTTGAGGCTGCTGTTGTCATGCCTGCGTCTGGAGGCCTCTTGCTGGTAATTTGGGTGCCACTGTAGGAGACTAGCGTCAGATGCCCTGTATCCTGGAGAGAGACGGCTACGTGAGAAGGCGCTGCACAAGGATCCGAGTACAACCCTCGCCCAGCTGCCACCCATAGACACAGTGGCCACGTACCGGCGACAGTATGGACGTACTCCTTGGCAATGACTTTATTCTGGAAGTAGGGGTTCTTGGCGAACAACAGCAGGATCTTCCAGCAAACCCTGGGAAACGTGTGTTCCTCCACCTGCCGGGGATGAGTGGGTCGAAATGTGAACTCTCGTCCTGGGAGACCTGCCTCCTCCTGATTTCAGGCCCACGTCTCGTCTCCTGATGCCGCCCCCGCCGCCAACCCACCCAACCACACTGCCTCCCTCTCCCTGGCCACACCTTCAGATCAGTCATGTAGCGAAGCATGGTGTCGTCTTGCTTACTGATCATGGCCGACATCTGAGGGTGATTCACCAACTGCTGGATGTCAAGGAGCCTTCAAGTGCGGGGCGCGATCGGAGCTGGAACCGCAGGGCGATTGTGGACAGCAGCCTGGCACTGCTGTCCCCCGTCCTCGCGCAGGGTCCCAAGCCCTCTGCGCAGGCCGCTCAGGGCCCAAAGGGGCCCCGGTTTCGGCACGGCTATGTCAGGCACACCCAGATGGGTGCAAATGTCGGCACACCCACATCGCATCCTCACTCTCGTCTGCTGCTGCCTAGACAGAGTACGCTTGTTGACACACAGCACACACTGTGAGCTCGGGCTGGCCACGTGGGCATTCGCATCTCCTTTCCTGCGGCGATAAGCTGACGGGGACCCGGCGAAGGGCACGCCAGGCACTTGTGTGTGACGTTTCCCTGGTGCTGGTCCTCCATCTGACCTGGAGACCCGCGCCCTAAGCCCCCACTGGGGTTTCCGTACCACGTGTCACGCAAAGCACACCTGCCACCTCCAGCCTGGCACTCCCCTCTCCCCGCTCCTATTCGGGAGCCACGGCCACTGCATGACATCCGGTGGGCATGTGCCGGCCCTGAGGACAGGAGCGTTTCTCCACTCTAGGCCCTGTGTCCCTCGACATGTCACTTCCGTCACCCGCCTCTTCCCAAGCCCAGAACCCCTGTGGTCCCTGCATGACAAGCGGAAAGGATACAGACTTGGCCCAGAAGCCAGGGATGCCCTGGATGAGGGCACTTCTCCGTGCCACATAATACTGCCGCCGCTGGTATATCCGGAGTTTGAGACGAGAGCGCTCCCGGCTGGCTTGTTCGTTCAGGGGCTGGAGCTCTATCTGAAGGGCCTCCAGGGCCTCCAGCGGGCTCGGGCAAGGAAGGAGCCCTGGCTCTAACCGCACCTTTTCCTCCTGCTTCACCAGCACCCGCTGTAATTCTTCCACCCATCGGGCCTCCTGCCCTCCCCGCCTTTGTTCCTCATTCCCCGGATCCTTCGGGCCCTGCTCCTCCTCGTCCTTGTCCTCTTCCGTCTCTTTCCCTTGGTCTCGCCCCTCCTCCTCCTGCCCCAAGTCTTGCTCCTCCTGCTCTTCCTTTCCTAGTCTTCCTGCAACGACTCCATCGCCCTCCACTCCTACGCCTCCTCCTCCTGCTCCACCGTTTCCCACTCCGCCGCCGCAGCGTTTGCCTCCTCCTTCACCTGCTCTGCCTCCTCCTCCTCCTTTTCCTGCCCGGCGGCGGCCTCTTCCTCCGCTCCCACCGCCACTGGCGTACCGGCCGCTTCCGGGGCCGCCACCTCCACCGCCTCCACCGGGGCCGCTTCTACCTCCTGCTGCCCCTGCTCCTCCTCCTCCTCCCCCCCGTCGACCCCCTTCCATTTCGGCTCCTCCTCCTGCCCCGGCTCCCCTTGCCCCTCCCGCACTTTTGTCCCCCCTCCTCGGCCCCGATCTCCGCCTCCTGCTGCTCCTTCTGCTCATCTGCCCCCGAACCTCCTGCTCCTCCTCATCCCCCAACTTTAGGTTCTCCTCCCCTGCAGGGTCTTTCTCCTGCACCCCACGCTTCTCTGTCACGTCGTCCTCACGCTCCCTCCCGTCATCCTCGCCAGAGACAGGCCCAACCACTGCCAGGACCACCACCTCCGTCTTCTCGTCCAACGGGCACGACAGCTCCTCCAGCGCCACCACAATGCCCTCCACCTGCAGCACCAGCCTCTCCACGGGGCCGGAAACGCCTGGGTGAGGTCGGGCCTTGCGTTGCTGCTCAGCTTGTGCGTTGCTGGCGTGCAAACCTTCCGTCTGTGGTGCCTCCTCCGTGCATTCCTGACGCCCAGTGTCCTGGGGGGCTCTCCACTCTTCGCCATCCCCTTTCACGGCGGAAGCGGCACAGGGTGGCTGTGCCTCCCGCCTCTTTCCCGGACACGACTCGCTCAACATGTGGCCCTGGCTCCACACGTAACCAGTGGCTGCTCCAACGAGAGAGGGAAGAGGTGAGAGCACCGACCTCGCTCACCAGACCCAGCTCCAAAGGGAGGAGAGGCGGGAGGTGAGAGCACACGCCTCGCTTTCCAGACACAAGTCAGAAGGGGGAGGTGGCAGGTGAAAGAACGGGCCTCCCTCACCACACCGTGCTACCAGCGGGGAGGCGGGTGGTGAAATCAGGGTCTCTCCGACCAGACCCTGCAACAAAGGGAGGGGCGTGAGGGGAAGGCAGGCCCTCCCTCCCCCGAACCGGCCACGAAGACTGAGGAGGGAGGAGAGAGCAGGGCGTTACTTCCCCAGAATCACCTACAAAGGGGAGGCGGGAGCTTAAAGCTGGGGCCTCGCTCAGCGGACCAAGCTACGAAGGGAGGGGCGAGAGGGTGAGCCAGGGCCTCCCTCCCCCGACCCAGCTACCGGGGCAGCGGCCCAAGGAGAAAGCAGGGGCCGCCCTCACCGGATCCAGCTCCGAAGGCACAGGCAGGAGGAGAAAGCAGGGGCCCCCTCTCCACGCCCAGCTGCGAAGGGAGAGGCGGGAGGTGCAAGCACGGGCCTTCCTCACCGGAGCAACTACGAAGTGAGCGGGAAGAGGTGACCGCAGGAAGACGCTTGCCTCGCCAGACCCAGCTAGGAACCGAGAGGCGGGCGGTGAGAGCACCGGCCTTCCTCCGCCACGTGCCTACGAAGAAACAGGCGAGCGCTGAGAGCACGCACCTCCCTCAGCGGATACAGTCCGCAGAGGCCTGAGGGTGGGGGCTGGAAACCCGCAGCCGCCTCCTCCAGGAGCGCAGGGGCCTAGCGGCCGCAGGCGCACCACAGCTGTACCCAGGAGGCCACAGCGGCGGAGGTTGCTGTGGTGATGATGCGGTACAGGAGGCCTTTGGGGTCAAATTTGGCGGCTTGCGGCTGTGAGGGCGAGGGATTTCCAAGCCACGCCCAGGCTGCTTGACTGCCTGCGGGACGGATCCTTGGGAAGGCAGGGGGCGTGGCGCCAAAGGCTCCGCCCCTCCGGCCAGAGGGGAGTCTGGGGGGAAACTGTTGGACCTGTAGGTGAGCTCTCGGCCCCACCCATCCGCAGGGTGCCTTCGCAGCTCGCCCTCTGCTCGCCCTGTGAGTCTTGCTTGGCCTCTGTGCGGGCTAAGCTGACCTGCGCACAGTCCGCTTGGCCTCCTGTATGACCTGGCTCGGAGGCTTTGCACGCACGCGGGAGTAGAGGTTCTTCCACCCTTTTGGACGTTCGCACTGTCACCTGTGTGAAGCGTCCCCGTGTTCCTCCTGGATCCACGGACTGGATCAGCATAGGATTCCCTGAGAGTGCATTCCACGTGTGTCCCCATCGTCGTGGTCCCCGGGGCTCATGGGTTCAGCCTCCCTTAGGACACTCTGTACGTCGGTCGCTCCCCTGTACTGTCATCCGTGTCCTGCAGCAGTGTGGCAGAGCCCTTGCTCGGAAAGGAAGGGGAGAAGGACCGTGCGGCCAGAGGTGGCTGAGGTGGCGAGGACGCCACACTGCGGAAGTCTGCGTGTCACGTGCAAGGCTCTTGCCTCTTCTTCCTGGTGCCTGGATAAGTGGACCCTGGCCGGCACTGCCGGGACGCAAGGATCAGGTGCCTATTCCCCCTGGGCGTGGAAGTGTTGGGGAAAGACACGTGGCTGTGTGCCCCGGTATTCCTGAGCATGCGTCTGGCGTGCGGCTCCGCCCTTCCCCGCAGTGTGCTCAGCGACCCTCTGAGGGAGTCCCCGAAGCCCTCGTTGGCTTTGGCTGTGTTCCTCCTGGTCCGAGGTCCTTAAGCACTCACCCGGGCAGCAAGCTGTCATGGGCACGGGGACCTACCATCACTACTGTCCCCCCGTGCTCTCAAAAGGCGTGTGGTGAAGTGTCTTGGAAAGCTGTCTGAGCCCTGGGGTTAACGTTGTCGTGGGCCACGCCACAGGTGAGACTCAACAACCCAAGGATTCCCAAGAAGCCGTGCAACACTACCAGGAAGGATTAAGCCCCTGATGGCTGGGCTGCCTCGCTGTGATGGAAATAGTGAGGTGATGCCCTCCCCATCGACATCAGACAGCAGCAGCTTGACACAAGCCACACACCCACACCACAGATGGGATCTCTAGGTTCCACGGCCTGTCTGGGGACCAGAATTACGCATCCTGCGTCCCTCCTCCCACAGGGGGAACGTTGCATCCCCACTCTACCTCACGGGACACGAAGGATTCCAGGCGGGCGGAGGCTTCCAGGCCTTCCTCATTTCACGCCACTGCCCCCTCTGGCCCACACGTTCTTCTCATGATGTAGGAGACTTTCCACTAGACCTCAAGGGGCCCTGTCTGGAACACGGTTCTTAAATGCTCTGTGTCATTCTGATATAATGAGACAAACCCCCACCGTCTCACGTGGCAAACGCACCAAGAATCACGGCTTACAGGACAGGCCGAGGAGATGCTACGGGTCGCAGGAGGGGTGGCCACTGTGACAGAGGGCAATGCAAACATATTCCCGGAAAGGGAGAGGAATACTTCCAACTGGGAGTCCTGACGCTGCCCTCGGCGTCAGGTCTCGCGGAGGCTAGCTGCTGGGAAAGCAGACACAGATGTGGGTAAAGCTAACTTCCACATGTCACTGCCTCTCCAGACGTGGAGCCTGACAACCTCGCAGGCATCTCAGGGCGGCCCGGTGTCGGGAACCCGGGAGCAAAGCAGGGTCCCAGGGGGACACACACTCAAAGCGCAATCTGGAGGTGCCTTCGCTTTGAACAATACCTACAAGGTTCGTGCTCCAGTGAGTTGGCCTGAGACCCCAGCCCCGTCAGTCCAGTGTCTGCAGGGACATCCAGGTGGAAGCTTAACTACACACCTATCCTGCCTGGACCTAGGACCTGTGACTAACCCCTAGGCAGTTAAGGGCAGGGCTAGACTCGCTCCATGCTACCTGACGCTGATGCATCGCTCCAATTCGCCCCACTTCCTTGCAGCGCAGGTCAGCCCTCCTCCGCTGGGCCATGGTTGCCCCAGCCCCAACCGGCCTCAGGCAGACCTGATCCACGCCGAGTGGTCCCGGACAACGTCCAGCGTTTCCTCTCATCTTGGAATGTGGGCGTCATGGGGATCTCACGAGTCAAGGAATTGCAGTACCCTCTGGACTTTGGCACGTGAACCTCTCCCGTAAGCAGCAGATCAGGAAAGCCCCCAGCGTCTCTCGTCTGCTCTCCAGTTGCTCACACGCACTCACTCAGGCACAGAGATGCACGGCCACACAGGCGCACAGTCGATACATGCATTCACTGCCAGCACGCACACAGGTCTCAGAAAAGGAGCGGCCAAAGTCAGCCCCATACGCTCCCAGAGACTCAAGTGGGACCTCAGCACTCCCGCATGGCTCCGCACATCCCACTCACAAGCCTGGCTACTGGCCCCAACCCACACCTGCTACCCCTCTCACCCATCTCAGGTCTTGGTCCTGGTGACCAATCACGGCCGATATTTCGGCGTGATGCAGCATGTGCCTTCAGTCTAGGAGCCCTCACATGCTAGAGGAAGACAGGTATAAGCAACCCCCGCCTTCCCCGGCTAAAAGCAAGCAACGGCAGCAGGACATGTGCAGAAACACCAGGTACCACTAGGCTCCCAAAGCTTCTCAGCCTCTGCCCTTTCATAGAGCCCACTCAACGCTTTGAAGTCCCTGGCGTTTCAGGACTTCAGGCTGTCTGCAGCCAACAGGCCAAAGGCAAGTCAGTCACGGGGCTGACTCTCCTTGAACCCGTGCACACTCAGCTTGTGTGCACCGCCTGTGGCGTGCACCTTCACGTGTTGTGATGTCTCCATGTGCTCTCTCACCGTCTTCTGCATGTGTTTCTCTGTGTGTTCCCAGGAAGTCCTGGGTCATCAGCACGCTTCCGTGTCAGAAGCAACTCTATGGCCCACAGGAACCCAGCTGCACTCTTTCTGTGCAAGGACAGCGACAGGGGCAGAGAGGGAGAGAGACAGAGAGAGAGAGGGAGAGAGAGACGTGCGTGTGTTGTTACGGCTGTGGAGACAGCTTGTCAGCCACCTGTAGGGCTGTGACTTCTTAGCGTCTGGCTAAGGGCGGGGGTGCGCTTATGTTAAAACATACGAGTCTGTGTCTGAAATTGTGTCTTTTGCTGCAACCGCTGTCGAAAAGGCTACAAGGCCGGGAGAGCTGAGATGGCCATGTGAGTCTCTATCTCACCAGGATCCTCCCCTATGCGCCAGGAGTGTGGGGTGCTTTCCGCTACACTCACGGTTGTTGCCTCACGACACTGACTCGTGTCTCAAAGGGATATTGGAGTGCCATCTGCAGGCCCACCTTGGGCTCAGACGAGGAGTAACAGCTCTGGGCGCTGCCTCGCCCCCGGTTCGAGGCCTCACTCTGTCCTGACTGTGCTATGGAACGGCGACTCACCCACCTGGGGGAACACGGGCCTTTTCCAAGCTCTGCACCCTGGCAGCCATCACTTTGTGCTCCACTTCTCCCGGAGCTCCTCCACCCCTGCCCACGCCACACCCCACCAGCAGAAGCAAGGGGACTGCCTGGGCCCAAAAGTCAGGGATGTGGGCCAACCTGCCCCACATTCCCTGGGCCTTCAAGCCAGCAAGCAGACCTCAGAGCTCCACGTAGGTGCCGATGGTGGACAAACGGTGGCCCTCCTCCCAGGAGCAGAGGACCTCTCTTGACCACGCACTCTGGAGAGACACCTATGCCCTTCGGGTACGACTACTCCCGAAACTTTCGGTCCCTTGGCTACGCCGTCCACAAGCGCCTGGCACAACCTTTTAGCCACGAGGCACTTCCTACGGCTAGGGACACTGGGGCAAGGAGCCCACGCTCACACAAGGGACTCCCACCCACAAAGGACACACGCACAAAGGGACCCTTTTCTTGTATTTTGGGAAAACACTCCTGTGCTCCTGTAAGTGGGAGGAGCTTTCAGGAGTTCGCTTATGTGCTCGGTGAGCCAGGATTCCTTCGCTGCCTGTGTCGTGCCCAGGGCCATGGCCCTGTACATCCTGCCCGCCAGCCCCTTAGGGTCATGGACCTCCACCCCCTTGCTGCAGGCATTAGGTCAGTCCCCTATCTTCCCTCGTCTGCTTTCAACCTCCTTGTAGCCTCTGGGCTCAAAGGTCATTGTCGTTCACACAGTTTTTACAGGGAGATACTTTGAAAACGCGTCGGCTCTTGTTTTCCCTCTTCATCTAGGCCGTGCGGCGCGTTGCTGGTCGCGACAGACGGACTACTGGCATGGTCCTCGTTGATTTCCGTGTGCTTCTGGTGTGTGTTTCCATCCCTGACTCCACGGTCCCTTCTTCCCTTGGCGTGTGGTTCCTGTTTGAGGGAAAGATGCTGACCCCTTTGACACCTAAGTCCTAAGCTCGGCTTGGCTTGCAAGGGGTCGTGCATCAGCGAGGTACACGGCGCACACTCCAGGACACGCCAGTGTCCATCACGGGCAAGAGCTTCTTCCTATCCCCTTCGGCCTCACCTTCCTTGGCAAACAGGCTTGGTTTCTCGTGAGAGCACATGCCTTGTCAGAAATCTAAGCAGGCGGCGAAGCACTGCTTATGCAACCCCGTGAACGTTCGATCTCCAGAATCCGTGGCCCTGGCATGACTGCGTCTGAACTGCCATGGCCTGACACGTCCCCATTCCAGCCTCCCGTGCTGACCCCTCGTTGACTCTGGCTCTCTGCCTGGCTTGGACTCTTCGCGCCCCGTCGTGTGTAGCCCTCCCTCGTGCGTCACCGACACGATGCTTCCTTGTGGGGCTGGGTTCTCTCACTCAGCCGGTACTTTGCTGCCGTGATGCTCACTGTGACATCGTAGGGGTCATCTCTGCAGACTCTGACGGTGCACAGCTTAGCTTGAGGGATCAAAAGTTCCCCGAATGCGTACCTGGCGTACGAGGTGCACAAGGAGCCTGCTCCTCTCACGTCTGCCCAGGCAACAGCCAATAGCTTTAATCAGGCTGAGCCGAGTCACTTAGGCGCACGACTGCCTGAGTGTGTTCCCCTTTCCAACCACACAGGCACCCCAGACTCACAAGGCTGGTGCCTGCTGACGACATCCAGCCGTCCTTTCCAGGCACACGCTTTGCTTTCACGTAGGCGTTTCAGTTGCGACCTCAGTAACTTTGATTGCAGCCCGCCGAGTTCCCTCCTTCGCTTAGAGGCTGGATCCAGGTCTCACGCCTTCCGCTCCTTGCAGTGAATGTTCCCTCCCACGCTGCAGTGGAAAGTAACTTAGTGGGACAGTAGGCATGTCTGAAGAGTGTGGGGCATGTCCACTGGTAGCCTCTGTGGATTCCTAAGGGAATGTGGGCGCTTGCTCTCACTGACGCCGCCGCCCCCTTGAGAGTGGTCACTTCTGCTTCGAAGCTTCCCAGAGGCCAGGGCCCAACAGAGTTGAGCACACTTGGTGGCCACCTCTGTGGATTTCCTCATTTTGCTAGGAAAGCAGAAGGTAAGGCGTTTTCACACTTTTACAGTAAAGTAAATTACATTCACTCCAACGTAAAGCATTGAACTTCTGGGATGTGCCGCGCCGCTTGGGGTAACTTTCCTTCAGGTTGCCTTGCGTGGCCAGTAATCTCCTCGTGCACTTGCTGCCCCTCTCGCTGCCCCGTTTTTGCAATACCGTTCCCAGTATGCTGGTGGTAAGGGCCACAGTTTGCAGGGGGCCTCGGAGGATCCGGACACTTCGTTTCTTCCCGGTTGTGCCGCTGTGCCCGCCTCTCAAGGAGAGGCTGGGAGCTGTGTGACCCGCCCTTGAATTCCAGGCAGGGAATTGCGCCTTTGAGGGTGTATGCTCTCCAAGGTAAAGCGCCGGTCTGTGTTGAAATTGCAATCCTATCCTTGCCCCTTCCTGATGGTTCGGCCACGCGTCTCTGCATCTTCTGCTCTTAGTCTCGTTCCTCACTCCCTCTGCAACCCTCCACCTCCCCGTCTCCCTCCTTGCCCTTCGTGCCGCAGTCCCCAAATGAGCCCGTGACTTCCTGGCCCTATCTCCGCTCCCTCTCCTTCCCTTGCTTCCCTCTCCCTACCTACCCTCATTCCTCCCTCTCTCCCCCTCCCATGTCCCGCTGACAATCTCCACCCGGATTCGCCTCCCTCCTCCCCGCCCCTCCTTCCTCTACTTCCATGTCTCTGTCTCCCTGTGTCTGTGTGTCTCCCAAGGAAAAGTCTTCAGATTTCTCCTTTGTGGCTTGGCCGGTTTCAAGCTTATTTGCTTTGGTGTCGACCAGTCGATCCAAATCCGGGCTTTCTAGGGGACAGTTCCAGACATGTTTGCTCTTCCCCTGAAAAGGGCTAGGTGTCTTGCTCCTTGAAGACGCCCTTACTTTTGTTGGAAAGTAGATTATTGAGCCAGAGAACACTGCCGCTGCCTACAACCTTGTGATCCTCTCGGCGCAGCCCAGTGAGCCTGCCCGTGCTCACTTTAAGGCCGGACACCTCCAGCTACTCTCTTTACAGCTTGTTTTCTTTGACACGTGGGCTCAGAGACATGTTGAGTTTTGTCCTTTCTCGTCTTTTTCTATCTTTGTCTTTCCGTCCGTGAACAAAGAGATACTGGCAAAAGTTCCTCAAGTCCCTGGGGAGAAGCACCGTGTTCCCGAACCTCCATCCCCAAGTAAGGGGATACTTCCTCTGTCCTTTCGCACAAGAATCCGTGTTTGTGCACCGCCGGACATTTGCCCGGCATCTCCACCTCCCCTGGGTCTTGGCGGCCTGCCTCTGTCCTTCCTTAGGTCCCTCAGACGTCTTCCTGGAATAGCATGCGCCCACTAGGGATTCCTCAGGGTGTGGGGGAGTGTTCAGAGCCCTCATTCTCCCTGCAGCTGTTTGACCACCTGCATAACCCCCTTCGTTCCCCTCAGCGTGCTACCTGACCTACGTCCGACCCCCTAGTCGGTGGTGTGTCTGGAACTTCTGAGGGGCCGGCATGGCACACACCTCATGGCGGGGCACCTCCCTTCTCAGACGGATGGACAGAACGTGCACCCTGGAAACAAGCCCCGGGGCCTCTCCCCTGAGGACCCAGGGATAAGCGGCAAAGGCACGTTTAGCCAAGGGGCGCACGGCTCTGATCCAGTCCCAGGCACCTGAGGCTTTGCCTCAAGCACTGCGTGAGCTGGGCGTGGGAGTGGCGGGTAGGTGCAAATACCCACAGGGGGGGGATACCTACCCCATGCAACTTAGCAGCTCCTGTGTTCCCTAGGATTACCTGGGTGCATAGGCTTCCGTGACACGGCAGCTTTGAGACAGCTGCACTGTCATCGGCCCAGTGGGAGAGCACGCATGGGACTTTGCAGACTAGGTCATTCTCAGGGCCCATTCCAGGTGTTCTTCGCCTTTTCAACGCTTCCCTTACCCCTGTATGTGTGAGGTGGGGTTCCCGACCATCCTAGGCCGTAGGAAGCTATGCTAGTATGTATGTCTCCTCAGGAACCTTCCCGTCCACCTATGACATCACGCGTCGGCTCCCCATATTCACAGAGGGAGACAACTTGGAAGAATCCAATGCACACTACGGCCACTTTCTTTCGAGCAGACGCGATACTCACTTGGGGGCCATCTACACGGTGGTCCGTTACAGCGTCTGCTCAGCAAGAGGTGTCCAAGCGGCTTAAACCATACACAGGAACGGTGTCGATCTGTGGTGTTTCACAGACCCATGGTGTTCCTCGGATGATGCAGCCTGAGATACCATAACCCGTTTGGGTTATTCACGCCAAAGGCGCTCGTCCTGCCTCGTTGTGGACAATATGCCCAGGCACCCTGCCATATTCCTTACAAATGACGTCATCCTACGAGGTGACACACACGAGCACGGCCTTGACCTTCCCGGTTGGCCCTGCTTGCGCCTCACTCGGCAATGGGCATCATGGGCCCCCCACACTCCCCAGTCTAATAGACAGTCGTGAGGTGGGCAAGTGTCCCAAACGACGTCCCGAGGACCCTAGAAAGTGCATGTGTGCGGCGCCTTCTCACTTTGACACCCCTTTGGTGCTGGTCCACTCGGTGACAGCGGACTCAACAAGAACTCGCAGCAGCGCTGGGGACGTACACAGCAGCACCGCCCACCAGCCACAGTTACCAGCGAGGCAGCTGCAAGCAAGTTCCGGAACCAGTGTAGCTGAGCTCTCACTTCCCCGGCAGTTACAGGGAGGAGGGAGCAAAGAGACCCAAGAAGATAGCCGCAGAGTCAGACACGGCAAAGGAGGAAGGAGAGATGCAAAGAGGCAGAGCCACCAGGGTCAGAAGTCTTAGAATTCCAAGAGCAATGAGTCCTACCAACAGCTTTGATGGGAGATTATCCGAACCGTGCTCTTTCCTCCGTGTCCCTACCCAGGAAAGCCTGCACGCTGCCCTGGAACCATTAGTAAATCTTCCTTGGCTCCAGGGCCCGGTGGGCGTAGAAGATACCATGGCCCAGCGGAGCAGGTCTGCATGGCCTTCCTTGCAAGGAGTTGGGGAGGATGGGAGACATGCACGCGGTGATGCGAAAGCTCTATCCTGTCCTGAATTGCCTGCGGGATCATCGCCTTGCTTTGTGGTTCCGGCCAGGGCATGTGGCCCCGTCTCACGCAGGCACAAAGCGTGACCCATCCCCCAGGACAATGTCTTCTTCTCGGACATTCCACTCACGGGCACGGGGACGGCGCAGAACGCAAACGCCTACGCCCCGATGGATACATTCGGGCTCACACCCCAAATCCTACACAGACAAGAACACACGAGCGTGAAATGCACACAAACCCTTCAAGGTGTTTATCGACCATTCAGTAATTCTTCACGGGTTGGGGAGCGTCGTGCCACCCCACATTTCCCCACCAAACTGTCCTTTTTTCCTGTGCAGGAGAACCCCACTGGCCACTGGTGCACTTCTGAAGGCTTTCCTCGGCTGTCCCTGAAGGGTGTCGCTCCATCATCTTCTTCTCAAGATTGGGCAGCTCCCTGGGTTTCATACACACACAAACACACACACACACAAACACAGACATAAGACAGGTGAGTGTCTGCCCCTGGGCACCTTAAAGGATGTTTAAGTGTTTCAAAAGAGAAACGATTTGATGCTGTGGTAAACCGTGGCAAGGGTGACAGTGGCCCAGGTGGCCAGCGAAACCATAGGATGGGGGAAGGAGGATGCAGTGTGGAGGTGTATGCTCAGGGAACCACCATTCTCACAGGTGCAGCGGCAGCCTTGCATGTGAAGGTTTCCTCACTGCTGATGCGCCCGGCTGCAGCCTCCAATAAAGAGGGAGAACCTCTTGACACTGTACTTCTTCAGACTCCCCGACTCAGGCTGATGCCCTTTTCACTTGGGATCACTGTCCCTGAGGTACTCTGGCCTCAGGATGTCCATGTGGGAAGCAATTCCTCCACGGACCCTGCGGGACACAGTTCAGCGCCCACCCCACGGGCTCCTCACCTGGCTGCCTCTCAGATCCCTCTCCCGGTGCCTCCTTCCTCTTGAAATACTGCAGGGGGTTGGGCCACAGATCTTCAATGATGATCTGGCAGGGGAAACCCACCAAGGCTCGGATCCTCATGCCAAAATGCTCGGGGACACACCCAAATCCCCTGCCGAGCTTCTTACAGGACCCTACCTCAGCAATCCTGCAAGGGCCCGCAAACCTGTGGTCACAGAACCAGTTGAAGAAGTTGAGGCTGCTGTTGTCATGCCTGCGTCTGGAGGCCTCTTGCTGGTAATTTGGGTGCCACTGTAGGAGACTAGCGTCAGATGCCCTGTATCCTGGAGAGAGACGGCTACGTGAGAAGGCGCTGCACAAGGATCCGAGTACAACCCTCGCCCAGCTGCCACCCATAGACACAGTGGCCACGTACCGGCGACAGTATGGACGTACTCCTTGGCAATGACTTTATTCTGGAAGTAGGGGTTCTTGGCGAACAACAGCAGGATCTTCCAGCAAACCCTGGGAAACGTGTGTTCCTCCACCTGCCGGGGATGAGTGGGTCGAAATGTGAACTCTCGTCCTGGGAGACCTGCCTCCTCCTGATTTCAGGCCCACGTCTCGTCTCCTGATGCCGCCCCCGCCGCCAACCCACCCAACCACACTGCCTCCCTCTCCCTGGCCACACCTTCAGATCAGTCATGTAGCGAAGCATGGTGTCGTCTTGCTTACTGATCATGGCCGACATCTGAGGGTGATTCACCAACTGCTGGATGTCAAGGAGCCTTCAAGTGCGGGGCGCGATCGGAGCTGGAACCGCAGGGCGATTGTGGACAGCAGCCTGGCACTGCTGTCCCCCGTCCTCGCGCAGGGTCCCAAGCCCTCTGCGCAGGCCGCTCAGGGCCCAAAGGGGCCCCGGTTTCGGCACGGCTATGTCAGGCACACCCAGATGGGTGCAAATGTCGGCACACCCACATCGCATCCTCACTCTCGTCTGCTGCTGCCTAGACAGAGTACGCTTGTTGACACACAGCACACACTGTGAGCTCGGGCTGGCCACGTGGGCATTCGCATCTCCTTTCCTGCGGCGATAAGCTGACGGGGACCCGGCGAAGGGCACGCCAGGCACTTGTGTGTGACGTTTCCCTGGTGCTGGTCCTCCATCTGACCTGGAGACCCGCGCCCTAAGCCCCCACTGGGGTTTCCGTACCACGTGTCACGCAAAGCACACCTGCCACCTCCAGCCTGGCACTCCCCTCTCCCCGCTCCTATTCGGGAGCCACGGCCACTGCATGACATCCGGTGGGCATGTGCCGGCCCTGAGGACAGGAGCGTTTCTCCACTCTAGGCCCTGTGTCCCTCGACATGTCACTTCCGTCACCCGCCTCTTCCCAAGCCCAGAACCCCTGTGGTCCCTGCATGACAAGCGGAAAGGATACAGACTTGGCCCAGAAGCCAGGGATGCCCTGGATGAGGGCACTTCTCCGTGCCACATAATACTGCCGCCGCTGGTATATCCGGAGTTTGAGACGAGAGCGCTCCCGGCTGGCTTGTTCGTTCAGGGGCTGGAGCTCTATCTGAAGGGCCTCCAGGGCCTCCAGCGGGCTCGGGCAAGGAAGGAGCCCTGGCTCTAACCGCACCTTTTCCTCCTGCTTCACCAGCACCCGCTGTAATTCTTCCACCCATCGGGCCTCCTGCCCTCCCCGCCTTTGTTCCTCATTCCCCGGATCCTTCGGGCCCTGCTCCCCCTCGTCCTTGTCCTCTTCCGTCTCTTTCCCTTGGTCTCGCCCCTCCTCCTCCTGCCCCAAGTCTTGCTCCTCCTGCTCTTCCTTTCCTAGTCTTCCTGCAACGACTCCATCGCCCTCCACTCCTACGCCTCCTCCTCCTGCTCCACCGTTTCCCACTCCGCCGCCGCAGCGTTTGCCTCCTCCTTCACCTGCTCTGCCTCCTCCTCCTCCTTTTCCTGCCCGGCGGCGGCCTCTTCCTCCGCTCCCACTGCCACTGGCATACCGGCCGCTTCCGGGGCCGCCACCTCCACCGCCTCCACCGGGGCCGCTTCTACCTCCTGCTGCCCCTGCTCCTCCTCCTCCTCCCCCCCCTCGACCCCCTTCCATTTCGGCTCCTCCTCCTGCCCCGGCTCCCCTTGCCCCTCCCGCACTTCTGTCCCCCCTCCTCGGCCCCGATCTCCGCCTCCTGCTGCTCCTTCTGCTCATCTGCCCCCGAACCTCCTGCTCCTCCTCATCCCCCAACTTTAGGTTCTCCTCCCCTGCAGGGTCTTTCTCCTGCACCCCACGCTTCTCTGTCACGTCGTCCTCACGCTCCCTCCCGTCATCCTCGCCAGAGACAGGCCCAACCACTCCCAGGACCACCACCTCCGTCTTCTCGTCCAACGGGCACGACAGCTCCTCCAGCGCCACCACAATGCCCTCCACCTGCAGCACCAGCCTCTCCACGGGGCTGGAAACGCCTGGGTGAGGTTGGGCCTTGCGTTGCTGCTCAGCTTGTGCGTTGCTGGCGTGCAAACCTTCCGTCTGTGGTGCCTCCTCCGTGCATTCCTGACGCCCAGTGTCCTGGGGGGCTCTCCACTCTTCGCCATCCCCTTTCACGGCGGAAGCGGCACAGGGTGGCTGTGCCTCCCGCCTCTTTCCCGAACACGACTCGCTCAACATGTGGCCCTGGCTCCACACGTAACCAGTGGCTGCTCCAACGAGAGAGGGAAGAGGTGAGAGCACCGACCTCGCTCACCAGACCCAGCTCCAAAGGGAGGAGAGGCGGGAGGTGAGAGCACACGCCTCGCTTTCCAGACACAAGTCAGAAGGGGGAGGTGGCAGGTGAAAGAACGGGCCTCCCTCACCACACCGTGCTACCAGCGGGGAGGCGGGTGGTGAAATCAGGGTCTCTCCGACCAGACCCTGCAACAAAGGGAGGGGCGTGAGGGGAAGGCAGACCCTCCCTCCCCCGAACCGGCCACGAAGACTGAGGAGGGAGGAGAGAGCAGGGCGTTACTTCCCCAGAATCACCTACAAAGGGGAGGCGGGAGCTTAAAGCTGGGGCCTCGCTCAGCGGACCAAGCTACGAAGGGAGGGGCGAGAGGGTGAGCCAGGGCCTCCCTCCCCCGACCCAGCTACCGGGGCAGCGGCCCAAGGAGAAAGCAGGGGCCGCCCTCACCGGATCCAGCTCCGAAGGCACAGGCAGGAGGAGAAAGCAGGGGCCCCCTCTCCACGCCCAGCTGCGAAGGGAGAGGCGGGAGGTGCAAGCACGGGCCTTCCTCACCGGAGCAACTACGAAGTGAGCGGGAAGAGGTGACCGCAGGAAGACGCTTGCCTCGCCAGACCCAGCTAGGAACCGAGAGGCGGGCGGTGAGAGCACCGGCCTTCCTCCGCCACGTGCCTACGAAGAAACAGGCGAGCGCTGAGAGCACGCACCTCCCTCAGCGGATACAGTCCGCAGAGGCCTGAGGGTGGGGGCTGGAAACCCGCAGCCGCCTCCTCCAGGAGCGCAGGGGCCTAGCGGCCGCAGGCGCACCACAGCTGTACCCAGGAGGCCACAGCGGCGGAGGTTGCTGTGGTGATGATGCGGTACAGGAGGCCTTTGGGGTCAAATTTGGCGGCTTGCGGCTGTGAGGGCGAGGGATTTCCAAGCCACGCCCAGGCTGCTTGACTGCCTGCGGGACGGATCCTTGGGAAGGCAGGGGGCGTGGCGCCAAAGGCTCCGCCCCTCCGGCCAGAGGGGAGTCTGGGGGGAAACTGTTGGACCTGTAGGTGAGCTCTCGGCCCCACCCATCCGCAGGGTGCCTTCGCAGCTCGCCCTCTGCTCGCCCTGTGAGTCTTGCTTGGCCTCTGTGCGGGCTAAGCTGACCTGCGCACAGTCCGCTTGGCCTCCTGTATGACCTGGCTCGGAGGCTTTGCACGCACGCGGGAGTAGAGGTTCTTCCACCCTTTTGGACGTACGCACTGTCACCTGTGTGAAGCGTCCCCGTGTTCCTCCTGGATCCACGGACTGGATCAGCATAGGATTCCCTGAGAGTGCATTCCACGTGTGTCCCCATCGTCGTGGTCCCCGGGGCTCATGGGTTCAGCCTCCCTTAGGACACTCTGTACGTCGGTCGCTCCCCTGTACTGTCATCCGTGTCCTGCAGCAGTGTGGCAGAGCCCTTGCTCGGAAAGGAAGGGGAGAAGGACCGTGCGGCCAGAGGTGGCTGAGGTGGCGAGGACGCCACACTGCGGAAGTCTGCGTGTCACGTGCAAGGCTCTTGCCTCTTCTTCCTGGTGCCTGGATAAGTGGACCCTGGCCGGCAGTGTCGGGACGCAAGGATCAGGTGCCTATTCCCCCTGGGCGTGGAAGTGTTGGGGAAAGACACGTGGCTGTGTGCCCCGGTATTCCTGAGCATGCGTCTGGCGTGCGGCTCCGCCCTTCCCCGCAGTGTGCTCAGCGACCCTCTGAGGGAGTCCCCGAAGCCCTCGTTGGCTTTGGCTGTGTTCCTCCTGGTCCGAGGTCCTTAAGCACTCACCCGGGCAGCAAGCTGTCATGGGCACGGGGACCTACCATCACTACTGTCCCCCCGTGCTCTCAAAAGGCGTGTGGTGAAGTGTCTTGGAAAGCTGTCTGAGCCCTGGGGTTAACGTTGTCGTGGGCCACGCCACAGGTGAGACTCAACAACCCAAGGATTCCCAAGAAGCCGTGCAACACTACCAGGAAGGATTAAGCCCCTGATGGCTGGGCTGCCTCGCTGTGATGGAAATAGTGAGGTGATGCCCTCCCCATCGACATCAGACAGCAGCAGCTTGACACAAGCCACACACCCACACCACAGATGGGATCTCTAGGTTCCACGGCCTGTCTGGGGACCAGAATTACGCATCCTGCGTCCCTCCTCCCACAGGGGGAACGTTGCATCCCCACTCTACCTCACGGGACCCGAAGGATTCCAGGCGGGCGGAGGCTTCCAGGCCTTCCTCATTTCACGCCACTGCCCCCTCTGGCCCACACGTTCTTCTCATGATGTAGGAGACTTTCCACTAGACCTCAAGGGGCCCTGTCTGGAACACGGTTCTTAAATGCTCTGTGTCATTCTGATATAATGAGACAAACCCCCACCGTCTCACGTGGCAAACGCACCAAGAATCACGGCTTACACGACAGGCCGAGGAGATGCTACGGGTCGCAGGAGGGGTGGCCACTGTGACAGAGGGCAATGCAAACATATTCCCGGAAAGGGAGAGGAATACTTCCAACTGGGAGTCCTGACGCTGCCCTCGGCGTCAGGTCTCGCGGAGGCTAGCTGCTGGGAAAGCAGACACAGATGTGGGTAAAGCTAACTTCCACATGTCACTGCCTCTCCAGACGTGGAGCCTGACAACCTCGCAGGCATCTCAGGGCGGCCCGGTGTCGGGAACCCGGGAGCAAAGCAGGGTCCCAGGGGGACACACACTCAAAGCGGAATCTGGAGGTGCCTTCGCTTTGAACAATACCTACAAGGTTCGTGCTCCAGTGAGTTGGCCTGAGACCCCAGCCCCGTCAGTCCAGTGTCTGCAGGGACATCCAGGTGGAAGCTTAACTACACACCTATCCTGCCTGGACCTAGGACCTGTGACTAACCCCTAGGCAGTTAAGGGCAGGGCTAGACTCGCTCCATGCTACCTGACGCTGATGCATCGCTCCAATTCGCCCCACTTCCTTGCAGCGCAGGTCAGCCCTCCTCCGCTGGGCCATGGTTGCCCCAGCCCCAACCGGCCTCAGGCAGACCTGATCCACGCCGAGTGGTCCCGGACAACGTCCAGCGTTTCCTCTCATCTTGGAATGTGGGCGTTATGGGGATCTCACGAGTCAAGGAATTGCAGTACCCTCTGGACTTTGGCACGTGAACCTCTCCCGTAAGCAGCAGATCAGGAAAGCCCCCAGCGTCTCTCGTCTGCTCTCCAGTTGCTCACACGCACTCACTCAGGCACAGAGATGCACGGCCACACAGGCGCACAGTCGATACATGCATTCACTGCCAGCACGCACACAGGTCTCAGAAAAGGAGCGGCCAAAGTCAGCCCCATACGCTCCCAGAGACTCAAGTGGGACCTCAGCACTCCCGCATGGCTCCGCACATCCCACTCACAAGCCTGGCTACTGGCCCCAACCCACACCTGCTACCCCTCTCACCCATCTCAGGTCTTGGTCCTGGTGACCAATCACGGCCGATATTTCGGCGTGATGCAGCATGTGCCTTCAGTCTAGGAGCCTTGACTTCACATGCTAGAGGAAGACAGGTATAAGCAACCCCCGCCTTCCCCGGCTAAAAGCAAGCAACGGCAGCAGGACATGTGCAGAAACACCAGGTACCACTAGGTTCCCAAAGCTTCTCAGCCTCTGCCCTTTCATAGAGCCCACTCAACGCTTTGAAGTCCCTGGCGTTTCAGGACTTCAGGCTGTCTGCAGCCAACAGGCCAAAGGCAAGTCAGTCACGGGGCTGACTCTCCTTGAACCCGTGCACACTCAGCTTGTGTGCACCGCCTGTGGCGTGCACCTTCACGTGTTGTGATGTCTCCATGTGCTCTCTCACCGTCTTCTGCATGTGTTTCTCTGTGTGTTCCCAGGAAGTCCTGGGTCATCAGCACGCTTCCGTGTCAGAAGCAACTCTATGGCCCACAGGAACCCAGCTGCACTCTTTCTGTGCAAGGACAGCGACAGGGGCAGAGAGGGAGAGAGACAGAGAGAGAGAGGGAGAGAGAGACGTGCGTGTGTTGTTACGGCTGTGGAGACAGCTTGTCAGCCACCTGTAGGGCTGTGACTTCTTAGCGTCTGGCTAAGGGCGGGGGTGCGCTTATGTTAAAACATACGAGTCTGTGTCTGAAATTGTGTCTTTTGCTGCAACCGCTGTCGAAAAGGCTACAAGGCCGGGAGAGCTGAGATGGCCATGTGAGTCTCTATCTCACCAGGATCCTCCCCTATGCGCCAGGAGTGTGGGGTGCTTTCCGCTACACTCACGGTTGTTGCCTCACGACACTGACTCGTGTCTCAAAGGGATATTGGAGTGCCATCTGCAGGCCCACCTTGGGCTCAGACGAGGAGTAACAGCTCTGGGCGCTGCCTCGCCCCCGGTTCGAGGCCTCACTCTGTCCTGACTGTGCTATGGAACGGCGACTCACCCACCTGGGGGAACACGGGCCTTTTCCAAGCTCTGCACCCTGGCAGCCATCACTTTGTGCTCCACTTCTCCCGGAGCTCCTCCACCCCTGCCCACGCCACACCCCACCAGCGGAAGCAAGGGGACTGCCTGGGCCCAAAAGTCAGGGATGTGGGCCAACCTGCCCCACATTCCCTGGGCCTTCAAGCCAGCAAGCAGACCTCAGAGCTCCACGTAGGTGCCGATGGTGGACAAACGGTGGCCCTCCTCCCAGGAGCAGAGGACCTCTCTTGACCACGCACTCTGGAGAGACACCTATGCCCTTCGGGTACGACTACTCCCGAAACTTTCGGTCCCTTGGCTACGCCGTCCACAAGCGCCTGGCACAACCTTTTAGCCACGAGGCACTTCCTACGGCTAGGGACACTGGGGCAAGGAGCCCACGCTCACACAAGGGACTCCCACCCACAAAGGACACACGCACAAAGGGACCCTTTTCTTGTATTTTGGGAAAACACTCCTGTGCTCCTGTAAGTGGGAGGAGCTTTCAGGAGTTCGCTTATGTGCTCGGTGAGCCAGGATTCCTTCGCTGCCTGTGTCGTGCCCAGGGCCATGGCCCTGTACATCCTGCCCGCCAGCCCCTTAGGGTCATGGACCTCCACCCCCTTGCTGCAGGCATTAGGTCAGTCCCCTATCTTCCCTCGTCTGCTTTCAACCTCCTTGTAGCCTCTGGGCTCAAAGGTCATTGTCGTTCACACAGTTTTTACAGGGAGATACTTTGAAAACGCGTCGGCTCTTGTTTTCCCTCTTCATCTAGGCCGTGCGGCGCGTTGCTGGTCGCGACAGACGGACTTCTGGCATGGTCCTCGTTGATTTCCGTGTGCTTCTGGTGTGTGTTTCCATCCCTGACTCCACGGTCCCTTCTTCCCTTGGCGTGTGGTTCCTGTTTGAGGGAAAGATGCTGACCCCTTTGACACCTAAGTCCTAAGCTCGGCTTGGCTTGCAAGGGGTCGTGCATCAGCGAGGTACACGGCGCACACTCCAGGACACGCCAGTGTCCATCACGGGCAAGAGCTTCTTCCTATCCCCTTCGGCCTCACCTTCCTTGGCAAACAGGCTTGGTTTCTCGTGAGAGCACATGCCTTGTCAGAAATCTAAGCAGGCGGCGAAGCACTGCTTATGCAACCCCGTGAACGTTCGATCTCCAGAATCCGTGGCCCTGGCATGACTGCGTCTGAACTGCCATGGCCTGACACGTCCCCATTCCAGCCTCCCGTGCTGACCCCTCGTTGACTCTGGCTCTCTGCCTGGCTTGGACTCTTCGCGCCCCGTCGTGTGTAGCCCTCCCTCGTGCGTCACCGACACGATGCTTCCTTGTGGGGCTGGGTTCTCTCACTCAGCCGGTACTTTGCTGCCGTGATGCTCACTGTGACATCGTAGGGGTCATCTCTGCAGACTCTGACGGTGCACAGCTTAGCTTGAGGGATCAAAAGTTCCCCGAATGCGTACCTGGCGTACGAGGTGCACAAGGAGCCTGCTCCTCTCACGTCTGCCCAGGCAACAGCCAATAGCTTTAATCAGGCTGAGCCGAGTCACTTAGGCGCACGACTGCCTGAGTGTGTTCCCCTTTCCAACCACACAGGCACCCCAGACTCACAAGGCTGGTGCCTGCTGACGACATCCAGCCGTCCTTTCCAGGCACACGCTTTGCTTTCACGTAGGCGTTTCAGTTGCGACCTCAGTAACTTTGATTGCAGCCCGCCGAGTTCCCTCCTTCGCTTAGAGGCTGGATCCAGGTCTCAGGCCTTCCGCTCCTTGCAGTGAATGTTCCCTCCCACGCTGCAGTGGAAAGTAACTTAGTGGGACAGTAGGCATGTCTGAAGAGTGTGGGGCATGTCCACTGGTAGCCTCTGTGGATTCCTAAGGGAATGTGGGCGCTTGCTCTCACTGACGCCGCCGCCCCCTTGAGAGTGGTCACTTCTGCTTCGAAGCTTCCCAGAGGCCAGGGCCCAACAGAGTTGAGCACACTTGGTGGCCACCTCTGTGGATTTCCTCATTTTGCTAGGAAAGCAGAAGGTAAGGCGTTTTCACACTTTTACAGTAAAGTAAATTACATTCACTCCAACGTAAAGCATTGAACTTCTGGGATGTGCCGCGCCGCTTGGGGTAACTTTCCTTCAGGTTGCCTTGCGTGGCCAGTAATCTCCTCGTGCACTTGCTGCCCCTCTCGCTGCCCCGTTTTTGCAATACCGTTCCCAGTATGCTGGTGGTAAGGGCCACAGTTTGCAGGGGGCCTCGGAGGATCCGGACACTTCGTTTCTTCCCGGTTGTGCCGCTGTGCCCGCCTCTCAAGGAGAGGCTGGGAGCTGTGTGACCCGCCCTTGAATTCCAGGCAGGGAATTGCGCCTTTGAGGGTGTATGCTCTCCAAGGTAAAGCGCCGGTCTGTGTTGAAATTGCAATCCTATCCTTGCCCCTTCCTGATGGTTCGGCCACGCGTCTCTGCATCTTCTGCTCTTAGTCTCGTTCCTCACTCCCTCTGCAACCCTCCACCTCCCCGTCTCCCTCCTTGCCCTTCGTGCCGCAGTCCCCAAATGAGCCCGTGACTTCCTGGCCCTATCTCCGCTCCCTCTCCTTCCCTTGCTTCCCTCTCCCTACCTACCCTCATTCCTCCCTCTCTCCCCCTCCCATGTCCCGCTGACAATCTCCACCCGGATTCGCCTCCCTCCTCCCCGCCCCTCCTTCCTCTACTTCCATGTCTCTGTCTCCCTGTGTCTGTGTGTCTCCCAAGGAAAAGTCTTCAGATTTCTCCTTTGTGGCTTGGCCGGTTTCAAGCTTATTTGCTTTGGTGTCGACCAGTCGATCCAAATCCGGGCTTTCTAGGGGACAGTTCCAGACATGTTTGCTCTTCCCCTGAAAAGGGCTAGGTGTCTTGCTCCTTGAAGACGCCCTTACTTTTGTTGGAAAGTAGATTATTGAGCCAGAGAACACTGCCGCTGCCTACAACCTTGTGATCCTCTCGGCGCAGCCCAGTGAGCCTGCCCGTGCTCACTTTAAGGCCGGACACCTCCAGCTACTCTCTTTACAGCTTGTTTTCTTTGACACGTGGGCTCAGAGACATGTTGAGTTTTGTCCTTTCTCGTCTTTTTCTATCTTTGTCTTTCCGTCCGTGAACAAAGAGATACTGGCAAAAGTTCCTCAAGTCCCTGGGGAGAAGCACCGTGTTCCCGAACCTCCATCCCCAAGTAAGGGGATACTTCCTCTGTCCTTTCGCACAAGAATCCGTGTTTGTGCACCGCCGGACATTTGCCCGGCATCTCCACCTCCCCTGGGTCTTGGCGGCCTGCCTCTGTCCTTCCTTAGGTCCCTCAGACGTCTTCCTGGAATAGCATGCGCCCACTAGGGATTCCTCAGGGTGTGGGGGAGTGTTCAGAGCCCTCATTCTCCCTGCAGCTGTTTGACCACCTGCATAACCCCCTTCGTTCCCCTCAGCGTGCTACCTGACCTACGTCCGACCCCCTAGTCGGTGGTGTGTCTGGAACTTCTGAGGGGCCGGCATGGCACACACCTCATGGCGGGGCACCTCCCTTCTCAGACGGATGGACAGAACGTGCACCCTGGAAACAAGCCCCGGGGCCTCTCCCCTGAGGACCCAGGGATAAGCGGCAAAGGCACGTTTAGCCAAGGGGCGCACGGCTCTGATCCAGTCCCAGGCACCTGAGGCTTTGCCTCAAGCACTGCGTGAGCTGGGCGTGGGAGTGGCGGGTAGGTGCAAATACCCACGGGGGGGGATACCTACCCCATGCAACTTAGCAGCTCCTGTGTTCCCTAGGATTACCTGGGTGCATAGGCTTCCGTGACACGGCAGCTTTGAGACAGCTGCACTGTCATCGGCCCAGTGGGAGAGCACGCATGGGACTTTGCAGACTAGGTCATTCTCAGGGCCCATTCCAGGTGTTCTTCGCCTTTTCAACGCTTCCCTTACCCCTGTATGTGTGAGGTGGGGTTCCCGACCATCCTAGGCCGTAGGAAGCTATGCTAGTATGTATGTCTCCTCAGGAACCTTCCCGTCCACCTATGACATCACGCGTCGGCTCCCCATATTCACAGAGGGAGACAACTTGGAAGAATCCAATGCACACTACGGCCACTTTCTTTCGAGCAGACGCGATACTCACTTGGGGGCCATCTACACGGTGGTCCGTTACAGCGTCTGCTCAGCAAGAGGTGTCCAAGCTTCTCTCTCCCTGACCCATGCGGCTTAAACCATACACAGGAACGGTGTCGATCTGTGGTGTTTCACAGACCCATGGTGTTCCTCGGATGATGCAGCCTGAGATACCATAACCCGTTTGGGTTATTCACGCCAAAGGCGCTCGTCCTGCCTCGTTGTGGACAATATGCCCAGGCACCCTGCCATATTCCTTACAAATGACGTCATCCTACGAGGTGACACACACGAGCACGGCCTTGACCTTCCCGGTTGGCCCTGCTTGCGCCTCACTCGGCAATGGGCATCATGGGCCCCCCACACTCCCCAGTCTAATAGACAGTCGTGAGGTGGGCAAGTGTCCCAAACGACGTCCCGAGGACCCTAGAAAGTGCATGTGTGCGGCGCCTTCTCACTTTGACACCCCTTTGGTGCTGGTCCACTCGGTGACAGCGGACTCAACAAGAACTCGCAGCAGCGCTGGGGACGTACACAGCAGCACCGCCCACCAGCCACAGTTACCAGCGAGGCAGCTGCAAGCAAGTTCCGGAACCAGTGTAGCTGAGCTCTCACTTCCCCGGCAGTTACAGGGAGGAGGGAGCAAAGAGACCCAAGAAGATAGCCGCAGAGTCAGACACGGCAAAGGAGGAAGGAGAGATGCAAAGAGGCAGAGCCACCAGGGTCAGAAGTCTTAGAATTCCAAGAGCAATGAGTCCTACCAACAGCTTTGATGGGAGATTATCCGAACCGTGCTCTTTCCTCCGTGTCCCTACCCAGGAAAGCCTGCACGCTGCCCTGGAACCATTAGTAAATCTTCCTTGGCTCCAGGGCCCGGTGGGCGTAGAAGATACCATGGCCCAGCGGAGCAGGTCTGCATGGCCTTCCTTGCAAGGAGTTGGGGAGGATGGGAGACATGCACGCGGTGATGCGAAAGCTCTATCCTGTCCTGAATTGCCTGCGGGATCATCGCCTTGCTTTGTGGTTCCGGCCAGGGCATGTGGCCCCGTCTCACGCAGGCACAAAGCGTGACCCATCCCCCAGGACAATGTCTTGTCCTCGGACATTCCACTCACGGGCACGGGGACGGCGCAGAACGCAAACGCCTACGCCCCGATGGATACATTCGGGCTCACACCCCGAATCCTACACAGACAAGAACACACGAGCGTGAAATGCACACAAACCCTTCAAGGTGTTTATCGACCATTCAGTAATTCTTCACGGGTTGGGGAGCGTCGTGCCACCCCACATTTCCCCACCAAACTGTCCTTTTTTCCTGTGCAGGAGAACCCCACTGGCCACTGGTGCACTTCTGAAGGCTTTCCTCGGCTGTCCCTGAAGGGTGTCGCTCCATCATCTTCTTCTCAAGATTGGGCAGCTCCCTGGGTTTCATACACACACACACACACACACACACACACACACACACACAAACACACACAAACACACAGACATAAGAGAGGTGAGTGTCTGCCCCTGGGCACCTTAAAGGATGTTTAAGTGTTTCAAAAGAGAAACGATTTGATGCTGTGGTAAACCGTGGCAAGGGTGACAGTGGCCCAGGTGGCCAGCGAAACCATAGGATGGGGGAAGGAGGATGCAGTGTGGAGGTGTATGCTCAGGGAACCACCATTCTCACAGGTGCAGCGGCAGCCTTGCATGTGAAGGTTTCCTCACTGCTGATGCGCCCGGCTGCAGCCTCCAATAAAGAGGGAGAACCTCTTGACACTGTACTTCTTCAGACTCCCCGACTCAGGCTGATGCCCTTTTCACTTGGGATCACTGTCCCTGAGGTACTCTGGCCTCAGGATGTCCATGTGGGAAGCAATTCCTCCACGGACCCTGCGGGACACAGTTCAGCGCCCACCCCACGGGCTCCTCACCTGGCTGCCTCTCAGATCCCTCTCCCGGTGCCTCCTTCCTCTTGAAATACTGCAGGGGGTTGGGCCACAGATCTTCAATGATGATCTGGCAGGGGAAACCCACCAAGGCTCGGATCCTCATGCCAAAATGCTCGGGGACACACCCAAATCCCCTGCCGAGCTTCTTACAGGACCCTACCTCAGCAATCCTGCAAGGGCCCGCAAACCTGTGGTCACAGAACCAGTTGAAGAAGTTGAGGCTGCTGTTGTCATGCCTGCGTCTGGAGGCCTCTTGCTGGTAATTTGGGTGCCACTGTAGGAGACTAGCGTCAGATGCCCTGTATCCTGGAGAGAGACGGCTACGTGAGAAGGCGCTGCACAAGGATCCGAGTACAACCCTCGCCCAGCTGCCACCCATAGACACAGTGGCCACGTACCGGCGACAGTATGGACGTACTCCTTGGCAATGACTTTATTCTGGAAGTAGGGGTTCTTGGCGAACAACAGCAGGATCTTCCAGCAAACCCTGGGAAACGTGTGTTCCTCCACCTGCCGGGGATGAGTGGGTCGAAATGTGAACTCTCGTCCTGGGAGACCTGCCTCCTCCTGATTTCAGGCCCACGTCTCGTCTCCTGATGCCGCCCCCGCCGCCAACCCACCCAACCACACTGCCTCCCTCTCCCTGGCCACACCTTCAGATCAGTCATGTAGCGAAGCATGGTGTCGTCTTGCTTACTGATCATGGCCGACATCTGAGGGTGATTCACCAACTGCTGGATGTCAAGGAGCCTTCAAGTGCGGGGCACGATCGGAGCTGGAACCGCAGGGCGATTGTGGACAGCAGCCTGGCACTGCTGTCCCCCGTCCTCGCGCAGGGTCCCAAGCCCTCTGCGCAGGCCGCTCAGGGCCCAAAGGGGCCCCGGTTTCGGCACGGCTATGTCAGGCACACCCAGATGGGTGCAAATGTCGGCACACCCACATCGCATCCTCACTCTCGTCTGCTGCTGCCTAGACAGAGTACGCTTGTTGACACACAGCACACACTGTGAGCTCGGGCTGGCCACGTGGGCATTCGCATCTCCTTTCCTGCGGCGATAAGCTGACGGGGACCCGGCGAAGGGCACGCCAGGCACTTGTGTGTGACGTTTCCCTGGTGCTGGTCCTCCATCTGACCTGGAGACCCGCGCCCTAAGCCCCCACTGGGGTTTCCGTACCACGTGTCACGCAAAGCACACCTGCCACCTCCAGCCTGGCACTCCCCTCTCCCCGCTCCTATTCGGGAGCCACGGCCACTGCATGACATCCGGTGGGCATGTGCCGGCCCTGAGGACAGGAGCGTTTCTCCACTCTAGGCCCTGTGTCCCTCGACATGTCACTTCCGTCACCCGCCTCTTCCCAAGCCCAGAACCCCTGTGGTCCCTGCATGACAAGCGGAAAGGATACAGACTTGGCCCAGAAGCCAGGGATGCCCTGGATGAGGGCACTTCTCCGTGCCACATAATACTGCCGCCGCTGGTATATCCGGAGTTTGAGACGAGAGCGCTCCCGGCTGGCTTGTTCGTTCAGGGGCTGGAGCTCTATCTGAAGGGCCTCCAGGGCCTCCAGCGGGCTCGGGCAAGGAAGGAGCCCTGGCTCTAACCGCACCTTTTCCTCCTGCTTCACCAGCACCCGCTGTAATTCTTCCACCCGTCGGGCCTCCTGCCCTCCCCGCCTTTGTTCCTCATTCCCCGGATCCTTCGGGCCCTGCTCCTCCTCGTCCTTGTCCTCTTCCGTCTCTTTCCCTTGGTCTCGCCCCTCCTCCTCCTGCCCCAAGTCTTGCTCCTCCTGCTCTTCCTTTCCTAGTCTTCCTGCAACGACTCCATCGCCCTCCACTCCTACGCCTCCTCCTCCTGCTCCACCGTTTCCCACTCCGCCGCCGCAGCGTTTGCCTCCTCCTTCACCTGCTCTGCCTCCTCCTCCTCCTTTTCCTGCCCGGCGGCGGCCTCTTCCTCCGCTCCCACCGCCACTGGCGTACCGGCCGCTTCCGGGGCCGCCACCTCCACCGCCTCCACCGGGGCCGCTTCTACCTCCTGCTGCCCCTGCTCCTCCTCCTCCTCCCCCCCGTCGACCCCCTTCCATTTCGGCTCCTCCTCCTGCCCCGGCTCCCCTTGCCCCTCCCGCACTTTTGTCCCCCCTCCTCGGCCCCGATCTCCGCCTCCTGCTGCTCCTTCTGCTCATCTGCCCCCGAACCTCCTGCTCCTCCTCATCCCCCAACTTTAGGTTCTCCTCCCCTGCAGGGTCTTTCTCCTGCACCCCACGCTTCTCTGTCACGTCGTCCTCACGCTCCCTCCCGTCATCCTCGCCAGAGACAGGCCCAACCACTCCCAGGACCACCACCTCCGTCTTCTCGTCCAACGGGCACGACAGCTCCTCCAGCGCCACCACAATGCCCTCCACCTGCAGCACCAGCCTCTCCACGGGGCTGGAAACGCCTGGGTGAGGTTGGGCCTTGCGTTGCTGCTCAGCTTGTGCGTTGCTGGCGTGCAAACCTTCCGTCTGTGGTGCCTCCTCCGTGCATTCCTGACGCCCAGTGTCCTGGGGGGCTCTCCACTCTTCGCCATCCCCTTTCACGGCGGAAGCGGCACAGGGTGGCTGTGCCTCCCGCCTCTTTCCCGGACACGACTCGCTCAACATGTGGCCCTGGCTCCACACGTAACCAGTGGCTGCTCCAACGAGAGAGGGAAGAGGTGAGAGCACCGACCTCGCTCACCAGACCCAGCTCCAAAGGGAGGAGAGGCGGGAGGTGAGAGCACACGCCTCGCTTTCCAGACACAAGTCAGAAGGGGGAGGTGGCAGGTGAAAGAACGGGCCTCCCTCACCACACCGTGCTACCAGCGGGGAGGCGGGTGGTGAAATCAGGGTCTCTCCGACCAGACCCTGCAACAAAGGGAGGGGCGTGAGGGGAAGGCAGACCCTCCCTCCCCCGAACCGGCCACGAAGACTGAGGAGGGAGGAGAGAGCAGGGCGTTACTTCCCCAGAATCACCTACAAAGGGGAGGCGGGAGCTTAAAGCTGGGGCCTCGCTCAGCGGACCAAGCTACGAAGGGAGGGGCGAGAGGGTGAGCCAGGGCCTCCCTCCCCCGACCCAGCTACCGGGGCAGCGGCCCAAGGAGAAAGCAGGGGCCGCCCTCACCGGATCCAGCTCCGAAGGCACAGGCAGGAGGAGAAAGCAGGGGCCCCCTCTCCACGCCCAGCTGCGAAGGGAGAGGCGGGAGGTGCAAGCACGGGCCTTCCTCACCGGAGCAACTACGAAGTGAGCGGGAAGAGGTGACCGCAGGAAGACGCTTGCCTCGCCAGACCCAGCTAGGAACCGAGAGGCGGGCGGTGAGAGCACCGGCCTTCCTCCGCCACGTGCCTACGAAGAAACAGGCGAGCGCTGAGAGCACGCACCTCCCTCAGCGGATACAGTCCGCAGAGGCCTGAGGGTGGGGGCTGGAAACCCGCAGCCGCCTCCTCCAGGAGCGCAGGGGCCTAGCGGCCGCAGGCGCACCACAGCTGTACCCAGGAGGCCACAGCGGTGGAGGTTGCTGTGGTGATGATGCGGTACAGGAGGCCTTTGGGGTCAAATTTGGCGGCTTGCGGCTGTGAGGGCGAGGGATTTCCAAGCCACGCCCAGGCTGCTTGACTGCCTGCGGGACGGATCCTTGGGAAGGCAGGGGGCGTGGCGCCAAAGGCTCCGCCCCTCCGGCCAGAGGGGAGTCTGGGGGGAAACTGTTGGACCTGTAGGTGAGCTCTCGGCCCCACCCATTCGCAGGGTGCCTTCGCAGCTCGCCCTCTGCTCGCCCTGTGAGTCTTGCTTGGCCTCTGTGCGGGCTAAGCTGACCTGCGCACAGTCCGCTTGGCCTCCTGTATGACCTGGCTCGGAGGCTTTGCACGCACGCGGGAGTAGAGGTTCTTCCACCCTTTTGGACGTTCGCACTGTCACCTGTGTGAAGCGTCCCCGTGTTCCTCCTGGATCCACGGACTGGATCAGCATAGGATGCCCTGAGAGTGCATTCCACGTGTGTCCCCATCGTCGTGGTCCCCGGGGCTCATGGGTTCAGCCTCCCTTAGGACACTCTGTACGTCGGTCGCTCCCCTGTACTGTCATCCGTGTCCTGCAGCAGTGTGGCAGAGCCCTTGCTCGGAAAGGAAGGGGAGAAGGACCGTGCGGCCAGAGGTGGCTGAGGTGGCGAGGACGCCACACTGCGGAAGTCTGCGTGTCACGTGCAAGGCTCTTGCCTCTTCTTCCTGGTGCCTGGATAAGTGGACCCTGGCCGGCAGTGTCGGGACGCAAGGATCAGGTGCCTATTCCCCCTGGGCGTGGAAGTGTTGGGGAAAGACACGTGGCTGTGTGCCCCGGTATTCCTGAGCATGCGTCTGGCGTGCGGCTCCGCCCTTCCCCGCAGTGTGCTCAGCGACCCTCTGAGGGAGTCCCGGAAGCCCTCGTTGGCTTTGGCTGTGTTCCTCCTGGTCCGAGGTCCTTAAGCACTCACCCGGGCAGCAAGCTGTCATGGGCACGGGGACCTACCATCACTACTGTCCCCCCGTGCTCTCAAAAGGCGTGTGGTGAAGTGTCTTGGAAAGCTGTCTGAGCCCTGGGGTTAACGTTGTCGTGGGCCACGCCACAGGTGAGACTCAACAACCCAAGGATTCCCAAGAAGCCGTGCAACACTACCAGGAAGGATTAAGCCCCTGATGGCTGGGCTGCCTCGCTGTGATGGAAATAGTGAGGTGATGCCCTCCCCATCGACATCAGACAGCAGCAGCTTGACACAAGCCACACACCCACACCACAGATGGGATCTCTAGGTTCCACGGCCTGTCTGGGGACCAGAATTACGCATCCTGCGTCCCTCCTCCCACAGGGGGAACGTTGCATCCCCACTCTACCTCACGGGACACGAAGGATTCCAGGCGGGCGGAGGCTTCCAGGCCTTCCTCATTTCACGCCACTGCCCCCTCTGGCCTACACGTTCTTCTCATGATGTAGGAGACTTTCCACTAGACCTCAAGGGGCCCTGTCTGGAACACGGTTCTTAAATGCTCTGTGTCATTCTGATATAATGAGACAAACCCCCACCGTCTCACGTGGCAAACGCACCAAGAATCACGGCTTACACGACAGGCCGAGGAGATGCTACGGGTCGCAGGAGGGGTGGCCACTGTGACAGAGGGCAATGCAAACATATTCCCGGAAAGGGAGAGGAATACTTCCAACTGGGAGTCCTGACGCTGCCCTCGGCGTCAGGTCTCGCGGAGGCTAGCTGCTGGGAAAGCAGACACAGATGTGGGTAAAGCTAACTTCCACATGTCACTGCCTCTCCAGACGTGGAGCCTGACAACCTCGCAGGCATCTCAGGGCGGCCCGGTGTCGGGAACCCGGGAGCAAAGCAGGGTCCCAGGGGGACACACACTCAAAGCGGAATCTGGAGGTGCCTTCGCTTTGAACAATACCTACAAGGTTCGTGCTCCAGTGAGTTGGCCTGAGACCCCAGCCCCGTCAGTCCAGTGTCTGCAGGGACATCCAGGTGGAAGCTTAACTACACACCTATCCTGCCTGGACCTAGGACCTGTGACTAACCCCTAGGCAGTTAAGGGCAGGGCTAGACTCGCTCCATGCTACCTGACGCTGATGCATCGCTCCAATTCGCCCCACTTCCTTGCAGCGCAGGTCAGCCCTCCTCCGCTGGGCCATGGTTGCCCCAGCCCCAACCGGCCTCAGGCAGACCTGATCCACGCCGAGTGGTCCCGGACAACGTCCAGCGTTTCCTCTCATCTTGGAATGTGGGCGTCATGGGGATCTCACGAGTCAAGGAATTGCAGTACCCTCTGGACTTTGGCACGTGAACCTCTCCCGTAAGCAGCAGATCAGGAAAGCCCCCAGCGTCTCTCGTCTGCTCTCCAGTTGCTCACACGCACTCACTCAGGCACAGAGATGCACGGCCACACAGGCGCACAGTCGATACATGCATTCACTGCCAGCACGCACACAGGTCTCAGAAAAGGAGCGGCCAAAGTCAGCCCCATACGCTCCCAGAGACTCAAGTGGGACCTCAGCACTCCTGCATGGCTCCGCACATCCCACTCACAAGCCTGGCTACTGGCCCCAACCCACACCTGCTACCCCTCTCACCCATCTCAGGTCTTGGTCCTGGTGACCAATCACGGCCGATATTTCGGCGTGATGCAGCATGTGCCTTCAGTCTAGGAGCCCTGACTTCACATGCTAGAGGAAGACAGGTATAAGCAACCCCCGCCTTCCCCGGCTAAAAGCAAGCAACGGCAGCAGGACATGTGCAGAAACACCAGGTACCACTAGGCTCCCAAAGCTTCTCAGCCTCTGCCCTTTCATAGAGCCCACTCAACGCTTTGAAGTCCCTGGCGTTTCAGGACTTCAGGCTGTCTGCAGCCAACAGGCCAAAGGCAAGTCAGTCACGGGGCTGACTCTCCTTGAACCCGTGCACACTCAGCTTGTGTGCACCGCCTGTGGCGTGCACCTTCACGTGTTGTGATGTCTCCATGTGCTCTCTCACCGTCTTCTGCATGTGTTTCTCTGTGTGTTCCCAGGAAGTCCTGGGTCATCAGCACGCTTCCGTGTCAGAAGCAACTCTATGGCCCACAGGAACCCAGCTGCACTCTTTCTGTGCAAGGACAGCGACAGGGGCAGAGAGGGAGAGAGACAGAGAGAGAGAGGGAGAGAGAGACGTGCGTGTGTTGTTACGGCTGTGGAGACAGCTTGTCAGCCACCTGTAGGGCTGTGACTTCTTAGCGTCTGGCTAAGGGCGGGGGTGCGCTTATGTTAAAACATACGAGTCTGTGTCTGAAATTGTGTCTTTTGCTGCAACCGCTGTCGAAAAGGCTACAAGGCCGGGAGAGCTGAGATGGCCATGTGAGTCTCTATCTCACCAGGATCCTCCCCTATGCGCCAGGAGTGTGGGGTGCTTTCCGCTACACTCACGGTTGTTGCCTCACGACACTGACTCGTGTCTCAAAGGGATATTGGAGTGCCATCTGCAGGCCCACCTTGGGCTCAGACGAGGAGTAACAGCTCTGGGCGCTGCCTCGCCCCCGGTTCGAGGCCTCACTCTGTCCTGACTGTGCTATGGAACGGCGACTCACCCACCTGGGGGAACACGGGCCTTTTCCAAGCTCTGCACCCTGGCAGCCATCACTTTGTGCTCCACTTCTCCCGGAGCTCCTCCACCCCTGCCCACGCCACACCCCACCAGCAGAAGCAAGGGGACTGCCTGGGCCCAAAAGTCAGGGATGTGGGCCAACCTGCCCCACATTCCCTGGGCCTTCAAGCCAGCAAGCAGACCTCAGAGCTCCACGTAGGTGCCGATGGTGGACAAACGGTGGCCCTCCTCCCAGGAGCAGAGGACCTCTCTTGACCACGCACTCTGGAGAGACACCTATGCCCTTCGGGTACGACTACTCCCGAAACTTTCGGTCCCTTGGCTACGCCGTCCACAAGCGCCTGGCACAACCTTTTAGCCACGAGGCACTTCCTACGGCTAGGGACACTGGGGCAAGGAGCCCACGCTCACACAAGGGACTCCCACCCACAAAGGACACACGCACAAAGGGACCCTTTTCTTGTATTTTGGGAAAACACTCCTGTGCTCCTGTAAGTGGGAGGAGCTTTCAGGAGTTCGCTTATGTGCTCGGTGAGCCAGGATTCCTTCGCTGCCTGTGTCGTGCCCAGGGCCATGGCCCTGTACATCCTGCCCACCAGCCCCTTAGGGTCATGGACCTCCACCCCCTTGCTGCAGGCATTAGGTCAGTCCCCTATCTTCCCTCGTCTGGTTTCAACCTCCTTGTAGCCTCTGGGCTCAAAGGTCATTGTCGTTCACACAGTTTTTACAGGGAGATACTTTGAAAACGCGTCGGCTCTTGTTTTCCCTCTTCATCTAGGCCGTGCGGCGCGTTGCTGGTCGCGACAGACGGACTTCTGGCATGGTCCTCGTTGATTTCCGTGTGCTTCTGGTGTGTGTTTCCATCCCTGACTCCACGGTCCCTTCTTCCCTTGGCGTGTGGTTCCTGTTTGAGGGAAAGATGCTGACCCCTTTGACACCTAAGTCCTAAGCTCGGCTTGGCTTGCAAGGGGTCGTGCATCAGCGAGGTACACGGCGCACACTCCAGGACACGCCAGTGTCCATCACGGGCAAGAGCTTCTTCCTATCCCCTTCGGCCTCACCTTCCTTGGCAAACAGGCTTGGTTTCTCGTGAGAGCACATGCCTTGTCAGAAATCTAAGCAGGCGGCGAAGCACTGCTTATGCAACCCCGTGAACGTTCGATCTCCAGAATCCGTGGCCCTGGCATGACTGCGTCTGAACTGCCATGGCCTGACACGTCCCCATTCCAGCCTCCCGTGCTGACCCCTCGTTGACTCTGGCTCTCTGCCTGGCTTGGACTCTTCGCGCCCCGTCGTGTGTAGCCCTCCCTCGTGCGTCACCGACACGATGCTTCCTTGTGGGGCTGGGTTCTCTCACTCAGCCGGTACTTTGCTGCCGTGATGCTCACTGTGACATCGTAGGGGTCATCTCTGCAGACTCTGACGGTGCACAGCTTAGCTTGAGGGATCAAAAGTTCCCCGAATGCGTACCTGGCGTACGAGGTGCACAAGGAGCCTGCTCCTCTCACGTCTGCCCAGGCAACAGCCAATAGCTTTAATCAGGCTGAGCCGAGTCACTTAGGCGCACGACTGCCTGAGTGTGTTCCCCTTTCCAACCACACAGGCACCCCAGACTCACAAGGCTGGTGCCTGCTGACGACATCCAGCCGTCCTTTCCAGGCACACGCTTTGCTTTCACGTAGGCGTTTCAGTTGCGACCTCAGTAACTTTGATTGCAGCCCGCCGAGTTCCCTCCTTCGCTTAGAGGCTGGATCCAGGTCTCACGCCTTCCGCTCCTTGCAGTGAATGTTCCCTCCCACGCTGCAGTGGAAAGTAACTTAGTGGGACAGTAGGCATGTCTGAAGAGTGTGGGGCATGTCCACTGGTAGCCTCTGTGGATTCCTAAGGGAATGTGGGCGCTTGCTCTCACTGACGCCGCCGCCCCCTTGAGAGTGGTCACTTCTGCTTCGAAGCTTCCCAGAGGCCAGGGCCCAACAGAGTTGAGCACACTTGGTGGCCACCTCTGTGGATTTCCTCATTTTGCTAGGAAAGCAGAAGGTAAGGCGTTTTCACACTTTTACAGTAAAGTAAATTACATTCACTCCAACGTAAAGCATTGAACTTCTGGGATGTGCCGCGCCGCTTGGGGTAACTTTCCTTCAGGTTGCCTTGCGTGGCCAGTAATCTCCTCGTGCACTTGCTGCCCCTCTCGCTGCCCCGTTTTTGCAATACCGTTCCCAGTATGCTGGTGGTAAGGGCCACAGTTTGCAGGGGGCCTCGGAGGATCCGGACACTTCGTTTCTTCCCGGTTGTGCCGCTGTGCCCGCCTCTCAAGGAGAGGCTGGGAGCTGTGTGACCCGCCCTTGAATTCCAGGCAGGGAATTGCGCCTTTGAGGGTGTATGCTCTCCAAGGTAAAGCGCCGGTCTGTGTTGAAATTGCAATCCTATCCTTGCCCCTTCCTGATGGTTCGGCCACGCGTCTCTGCATCTTCTGCTCTTAGTCTCGTTCCTCACTCCCTCTGCAACCCTCCACCTCCCCGTCTCCCTCCTTGCCCTTCGTGCCGCAGTCCCCAAATGAGCCCGTGACTTCCTGGCCCTATCTCCGCTCCCTCTCCTTCCCTTGCTTCCCTCTCCCTACCTACCCTCATTCCTCCCTCTCTCCCCCTCCCATGTCCCGCTGACAATCTCCACCCGGATTCGCCTCCCTCCTCCCCGCCCCTCCTTCCTCTACTTCCATGTCTCTGTCTCCCTGTGTCTGTGTGTCTCCCAAGGAAAAGTCTTCAGATTTCTCCTTTGTGGCTTGGCCGGTTTCAAGCTTATTTGCTTTGGTGTCGACCAGTCGATCCAAATCCGGGCTTTCTAGGGGACAGTTCCAGACATGTTTGCTCTTCCCCTGAAAAGGGCTAGGTGTCTTGCTCCTTGAAGACGCCCTTACTTTTGTTGGAAAGTAGATTATTGAGCCAGAGAACACTGCCGCTGCCTACAACCTTGTGATCCTCTCGGCGCAGCCCAGTGAGCCTGCCCGTGCTCACTTTAAGGCCGGACACCTCCAGCTACTCTCTTTACAGCTTGTTTTCTTTGACACGTGGGCTCAGAGACATGTTGAGTTTTGTCCTTTCTCGTCTTTTTCTATCTTTGTCTTTCCGTCCGTGAACAAAGAGATACTGGCAAAAGTTCCTCAAGTCCCTGGGGAGAAGCACCGTGTTCCCGAACCTCCATCCCCAAGTAAGGGGATACTTCCTCTGTCCTTTCGCACAAGAATCCGTGTTTGTGCACCGCCGGACATTTGCCCGGCATCTCCACCTCCCCTGGGTCTTGGCGGCCTGCCTCTGTCCTTCCTTAGGTCCCTCAGACGTCTTCCTGGAATAGCATGCGCCCACTAGGGATTCCTCAGGGTGTGGGGGAGTGTTCAGAGCCCTCATTCTCCCTGCAGCTGTTTGACCACCTGCATAACCCCCTTCGTTCCCCTCAGCGTGCTACCTGACCTACGTCCGACCCCCTAGTCGGTGGTGTGTCTGGAACTTCTGAGGGGCCGGCATGGCACACACCTCATGGCGGGGCACCTCCCTTCTCAGACGGATGGACAGAACGTGCACCCTGGAAACAAGCCCCGGGGCCTCTCCCCTGAGGACCCAGGGATAAGCGGCAAAGGCACGTTTAGCCAAGGGGCGCACGGCTCTGATCCAGTCCCAGGCACCTGAGGCTTTGCCTCAAGCACTGCGTGAGCTGGGCGTGGGAGTGGCGGGTAGGTGCAAATACCCACAGGGGGGGGATACCTACCCCATGCAACTTAGCAGCTCCTGTGTTCCCTAGGATTACCTGGGTGCATAGGCTTCCGTGACACGGCAGCTTTGAGACAGCTGCACTGTCATCGGCCCAGTGGGAGAGCACGCATGGGACTTTGCAGACTAGGTCATTCTCAGGGCCCATTCCAGGTGTTCTTCGCCTTTTCAACGCTTCCCTTACCCCTGTATGTGTGAGGTGGGGTTCCCGACCATCCTAGGCCGTAGGAAGCTATGCTAGTATGTATGTCTCCTCAGGAACCTTCCCGTCCACCTATGACATCACGCGTCGGCTCCCCATATTCACAGAGGGAGACAACTTGGAAGAATCCAATGCACACTACGGCCACTTTCTTTCGAGCAGACGCGATACTCACTTGGGGGCCATCTACACGGTGGTCCGTTACAGCGTCTGCTCAGCAAGAGGTGTCCAAGCTTCTCTCTCCCTGACCCATGCGGCTTAAACCATACACAGGAACGGTGTCGATCTGTGGTGTTTCACAGACCCATGGTGTTCCTCGGATGATGCAGCCTGAGATACCATAACCCGTTTGGGTTATTCACGCCAAAGGCGCTCGTCCTGCCTCGTTGTGGACAATATGCCCAGGCACCCTGCCATATTCCTTACAAATGACGTCATCCTACGAGGTGACACACACGAGCACGGCCTTGACCTTCCCGGTTGGCCCTGCTTGCGCCTCACTCGGCAATGGGCATCATGGGCCCCCCACACTCCCCAGTCTAATAGACAGTCGTGAGGTGGGCAAGTGTCCCAAACGACGTCCCGAGGACCCTAGAAAGTGCATGTGTGCGGCGCCTTCTCACTTTGACACCCCTTTGGTGCTGGTCCACTCGGTGACAGCGGACTCAACAAGAACTCGCAGCAGCGCTGGGGACGTACACAGCAGCACCGCCCACCAGCCACAGTTACCAGCGAGGCAGCTGCAAGCAAGTTCCGGAACCAGTGTAGCTGAGCTCTCACTTCCCCGGCAGTTACAGGGAGGAGGGAGCAAAGAGACCCAAGAAGATAGCCGCAGAGTCAGACACGGCAAAGGAGGAAGGAGAGATG